>JAKJJM010026531.1:0-10235 GCA_021901965.1 Pipa carvalhoi | reverse complement strand
GTGCGAAAATCTTAGTTAAACACATACAGCGCAAAATTCAAAAAAAGTGCTTGGGAACAGGTGGTGAACAAAACATTTTTTGGCTGGTATGGAAAGGGTTAAAAGGTTGAGAACCACTGCTCTAAAAGCACTAAGGTGTACTAAACGTAGAACACAAAGGGAAACTGGTGCAAGGTGATACACCTCTGGAGGCACAAAGCTGTACTGTGGCAAGTACAGGTAAACACACAGGAACTAGTTTGTACGCCTCTGGAGGAACTAATTATAAAAGATATATTGAGTGGTTAAGTGTGCAAAATTCCTTCTTATTGTGCTCTACAGTTTCAAAGGCCACTGTCTGGGCTTAATAAAGGCAATACAAAAATGTAAATGGAGCTGGAGCAACAGCTTAGAATGCAGATAAGCTTTTTATTGTTTTGAAACACACAACATGTTTCCAGCCTTCCAGCCTTACTGATGGCCCTTTATCAAGTGTACACTTGTTGCTTTTATTGTGTTTAAAAACAATAAAAAGCTTATTTGCATTCTAAGCTGTTGCTCCAGTTCCATTTACATTTTTGGTTTGCTTCTGAAGGAACTAGGCCTAGAGACAGGTGCAGAACACAGACATGATGGTACACCTCTGCAGGAACTAAAGCATACGGCCAGGAGCAGGAACAGGTGTCTTGGAAACACATAGTGGGTTATTGGCTAAAGTCCGAATTTGTTGTGTAAAGGTGTGAATTCGCCAGCTAAAGACGGTCGCAATAGACTGCTACTGTCGCAGGCATGACTTCATTATGGGAATCTGCTGTTTGAGAATTCGACAGTCGAATTGTCACTTTTGTCAATAACCCCCTTAGAGACATTGGGATTGCGTAAAGGTGTGAATTTTTCAGCTAAAGACAGTCGCAACAGACTGCTACTGTCGCATTCATGACTTCATTATGGGAATGTTGTCGCAGTCGCAATTTTACTATAGGAATATTGTTGCGATTTAAAAAATTGTTGCAGTTGCGAATTTGCTATGGGAATCTGCTATTTGAGAATTCCACAGTTGAATTCTCACTTTAGCCAATAACCCCCATAGAGACATAGAGATAAGTTGGATCCTCTGTACCACAATGGGAGTTGGCTTCTGGTTAACATTAAGGCGGGAGTCTAAGGAGGCCCTAGTCTTCACCCTGAAACCCCCACATGGTTGTATGACCTTTGCGGAAGGGGAACTCCCAGGTTGCAGCCCTCAGGTTAACCTTCCACTAGTGGCAGCCAGATAGACTCACATGGGAGCTGTGGCAGAAAACTGGATTAGCTGAACTGTAACATAGTAAGCTCATACTTAGTGCAGCATAGTTTAAACATCGCTCACAGAACCCCTGTGCACACACTGAACTGTAACACACAGCACCTTCTTAAAGCAGCACAGAGTACAAGATCCTTTCCTGGGACTCTCACTCCTGGCTCGACGCTGCAGGAATATACCAGTGCTGTACATAGCTGAGGCTGCAGTGCTAGCTGTGAAGAGACTCACTCAGATGCAGCAGAACCTTTTGACTGGAAACATACTTGGAGCTTGCTCCCTATCTTGGCAGAGCTGTAACAGTTAGACAATCATGAAACAAAGAACCATGCATCTAAGCAAACGATCCACATGCACTGGTAGACAATTGATGATCGAGCACTGCACTTAGGCAGCGCTCACTATTTGAATTTCATGCCGCTGACGTCACATGTGATGTCAGATGGCCAGAATTGGCCAAGAACCTGGAAGCACTGGGCTTAGAGAAGATCCCGGCACTTGCCGGCATCAAAAGCACCAGCAAGACATAAGCGGCACACATCATGTAAGCACCGCTCCTGACACTTTCTAATAAATGTTACATGTCTAACCCATGCTTAAGTACAGTACCATCTTAAAAAATAGATAAATTACTAGCTACTATACACCCCTGGGTCCTTGAGGAATTAAGTAATGTCATGGACACACTATTGTTTTTTCATATTTTGGGACTCTGTAATGAGAGGGTCCACAGTACTGGCGCTTGGCAAATGTGGTACCAATTGTGGGAAACTAGTCAAATGGTTGTGGAACAGGTAGCATGTTTTAGCCAGTGACGTCCCCAAGCACAGCAGCAACCGCCCCTTTAACACCCATGTAGACAGTTATGCAGCCATTTTCATTTAAGCACGATTCATGTAACAGTTAATAATAAGAAAAGTCATAACAAAAACAGTTGTTTTAATCACAACACCAGTACCAATGCACTGGTCACCTCTTAGCAGCATCTGATACTGGAAACAGCAGTCTTTATCCAGCAGCAGCCATTAGTCTCTCTCCATATAACACAGCAGCACAGCATAGAACCTCAGTAGCACCACAGGAACACAGGAAAGTCTTAGCCCTAACCTCAGGACCCTGACTGAGAGCAGGGTGTCCACCTAACTCTCTGGGGCTACCCCTTCACTTACTCCTGTTGCAACTTTGGGCTGTCGTTCTCCTAGTGTCTGACACGCACTACTGTGCCCTATAACAGTAATTATCCCTACGCTTACCTCTAAACTAGGGCCAGTCTTCTTTCACAGGACTCCTTCCTATAACATCTCCCTAAAAATGTCTTTTACTCTCTCAGTACCACAGTTATAACGATAGCTCTACAGGACAACCACTGTCTTAGGGCACACCTAGAGGTCTCCTACCCTCAGGTACCCTTTAACTCACACAATATCACTCTGGGTGGAACCTCCCCTCCAGCAGGAAAATGAACACTTTTACTAAGGGGAAAACTCTCTATAAAGCCCATTAATTAGCAACTTAAGTTCACCTGAGACACAGGAGAAATTTCTGAATTAACCCTTCCACTACTGGCTGTTGCTCCAGTATGCTACACACAATGTTATACAAAACCATGAAAAGTATATCACATAACAGACATTTCAACCATTTCATATTACACCAGTTTACACAAAATAGTAATATTCTGTCCCAGTATGCTACACAATATTCAAAAAGTGTGAGCCTGAAAACTTTAGACCTGTAAGTTTAACTTCGATTATGGTTTAAAAGTCATAGAAAGTATAGTGACCAAGTGACAACATGAACTATGAAGTGTCCATTCATTCAAAATTAATTTGCAGTTGTATTATGTCAGGAGTGACACTCGCCAATCTCTCCATTGCCTTCTCTCAGTGGTTTGGCGCCAGCACTAGTCAGCATTAACATCACCACGTATGCGTGAAAATCGATGTTGACGTCATCACACTACAGCTACGGTCACATTCCTGCCATTTTGTTCTTATAAGCCAAGCACTTCCTAACCTCTGCACCCTATTATAGCACTACTTATGTTGTTCCTGGATGTGAAATTATATTCTGATTCTCTGTGTTCCTGACCTTTGCCTGTTTCCTGCATTTCTCTTGTCTTCTGTCTGACCTGACCTTTGCTTCTGATTCCTGGACTATTCTAGATTGCCGCCTGCCATGATTTTGCTTTGACTTTCAACTATGATGCCTCCTTCTGCCTGGTTTATCTGTGTACCACCAGTGGACAGGTGTCCTAGGGGCCTTGACTTGGTAGCCTCCCAGCAGCAAAGACCATACCCCTTTGCGGGGGTTAAGAGTGAAGGCTTTTTAGACCCCGCACCCTAGAACTAACTAGAGCCAAGTCCACTGTGGTACAGAAAAGTGGTCTCTACTGTCTGGCTGCTGCCTCCTACTCCCTCCCTATCCACCAAGTCTGATTTTCCTGACTTACTATAATTCACTATACAGAGTCAATAATCTATGATAGAATAAATAAAGGGTGTGGGACAATAGAATAGATGACCCTGGTGTTTTTAGCCTATAATCTAAAATATCATTGAACATTTAGGCTAACTAACAAATAATTTTCATTTTAAAATAGGTGTAAAGCGGATATTCAGGATTTATAGTACACAGTCACCTTATTCATCAATCATTGGTAAATTAAACAAACAGTAAAAGCCTGATTAATGTATCCAGGAATCTATTTATTTTTTTTAATGAGAAGGAATAGCCATTTTGCTCTTCTCCAAGTACAGGAACAATTAAATACACTAAATATACCCTATGTAACCAATGTGAGTCAATGTTTACAATGTATAACATTGTTTGCAATTACCAAGCTGTACCTATTAAACTATGAATATTTTAGAGGCGCCATTATATAGATAAATGAGGCTTAACTTTAGCATCTGGTAAATACAGTGCACACAGCTCAACATTCATTTCAATGAGAAAACTGATGTGACTCCCTGTTTCAGATGCTGCGGTCAAGTGTGCTCAATTTGTCCATTTTTATTCAGTAAGTAAAACCATGCATAATGTATATTGTTTTCAAAATGGTATGTTTAATAACCTCCTTTCAATATAATAAGACTGTGCATTCAGTTAATCATTGCTGTCTGCAATTCTAATTTTCTGGTATATTATTTACCTGCTTTCCTTTGTTAATGTGTAAATCAATCCACAGCTCTTCATTCTAGATGTAACTGTAGTGGAAATGTACATGTAGAAACACCAGTAAAGGCAAGCAGAAAAAAAAGGAGTGGAAACAATTATTATTAATTATTATAATTATTATATTTTGCAGTCAACAAATAATAGCACCATGTCTCCAATGCCTGTCAGTATTTTGAACTGTAGTTTATATTTACAGTTGTGCATATGGCCAAAAGAGGTGAGCTGCATGTCAGTAACAATGGGTACAGAGCCAAAATAGTCGCAAATTCAGCAAAATTTCCTTTATTGGTATGTGAACAATAAAATCAAATTTGCTGCAAGCACTGCTTTGCAGAGAAAAATGGAGAGCGAGGAATAGCTCATTCTGAACCTCAAGTTTCAAGATGGGCTGAATGGAGGTCCAAAAATGCCTTTGCAATAAAAAGGCAAAACATATTTTCAAATATTAAACAATTACATCCCTTTTAATTTTCTGTTTGACTGACAAGGAGCGCATTCTTTGGTTATGTGTTAGAGGTTTTTTTATAAGCTGACATTTAAGGGTTTATACTTTATAATGTGAGAAAAGCATACCTTTTTATTAAGAAGGAGAAAGCAGCATAGGCTTTGTGTTCACGATGAACAGATCAGTGTATGGTTATTATGGTTCTCGGGGCAGTATTTAAGAGTGTAACCTTGTTAGCATAAGCAGAAAAACACCTAATTATTTAACCAATTTGCCATTAATTCATTTAGATGAATGGCTACATTAACGAAATCTCTGAAATACAATTATATCAGTGTACAGAAAAAAATGTAGACATTGCACAGCAATGCATGACCTGAACTACATGCAACTGTATTACTTATATGCCTGTTATGGCTATTGATCCTAAGCACTTGCTTTAGAGGGATTGTTAGGAAAAGTGCATTAGAGCTTTTGGCTTTGGAATTGAATCACTGGTTGCTACCTTGACATCTGTAAAATCATTCAAAGGCATATTTATTAAAGTGTGAATTCAAAAATCGAAGCGAACTTGTGTCACTTTGGGTCGCTATACTCCAATAGTCACAAATTCTCAACTCCTTATTCATTAAGCTGTTTATTCCCATAACAAAGAAGTAAATGGATGCAATTTCTTGTGTACTGCTTTGCAGTCAGCTGAACAATAGTAGGATGCAGAGTGGAGGGAATTCTGCCAGTGACGTGGGATGATGTCATTCTCACAATGTCCCACTAACTGTATCAAGTGAACATTACCTTCATTTCTATGTCGCCATATCATATTCATGTTCATGAACAGTTGCCTTACACCAAACAGGAGCCCTGCCATAAGCCCTCTCCATCACCACTTTGATTTGGCAAAGTCAAAATGGTGTATTCAGAGTAGTTGCCTTGTACTCCAACACTTGGTAAATAGGCAAAAGTTATGTTCACATGAGAGCAAAGTAATGCAAAGAGCTCAATTAGTCTGCGACTTGTGTGTCCAAATTGGTCACAAATTGGTCACGTTGCAGAGTTTGATGAATAAGCAGAGATGGGGAAGTAGTGAATTAATGTGAATTCGGACCTTTTTGCAACTGTCCAGAATTTCATAGATAAGCTCCTCAAAGTATAATGTACTGTTGGATATTGCAGAGGATCAACTGTAAGTATATAAACAAATATCAATGTTAGGGATCACAGAGTGAACCAGAATTTTGTGGAAAACCATAATTGCTAAAGGTAGCAAACTAGTGTAATTACATCCAATAAAAGAGCCAGAGGAAGAGGCACAACTATGGCTATGTACTTCTGCACATCATTTTTTCTCTTACTGGTGTATTTCTGTAGAGCTGGGCCAAATCCTATTGTGGCAGAGAAAAAAATATTATAAAGAAATACATTGAAAGAAAATGGGCTCTAATTATAAAACATGTTATAAATTATAATTCTACAAAATAACTTACTGTTGCGAGCAGTGGTTATATTATTTATTCATTTAAAGAACATATTACTGGACACACCTCATAGTAGTATCTTCATGGAAACTATTAGAAAACCACCAAAAACTCCAATTCAGATTCAGCTAAATATATAGAACAGGATCAAAACTGTGAAGATGTGGTCTCAGGAAAGTTTTTAAATTAAGGCAAATAGTGAAATAAAAAAATATATATGGTTGTAGCTAAAAAAGAATCGAAAGTTGGTTGATTGTTTGGTATTGGTATACTGTATAGCATGGTAAAGCATGCGCTGATAATTCTTATTATGTGACATATTACACAGTGGATTGAAGAAAGAGCATTTAACTATCAAAGAATATTCCAACACTGAAAATTATTTGCGCACTATATATACAGTATATATATATATTTTTTATATATAAATATATATATATGATCCAGTTAGATCAAATATGGCAACCAACCTCCTAAGTGGTATCTTATGACAAAAATAATTTCTTGCCAGCGCTGCTGATTTCATAAACCATTATATTACTATTTGGAGTCCAATATTACCTCTTCCAGCATACCTCAAAAGAACAGGAGCAACCTTTCTATCTTAAAAGATAACGATGCTGTTGTGTTTACCTCTTGGTTACCATACCTAAAAAGACAATTTTATGCAGACAGCAAAGAAACTGTAAAATGAAATGAAGAAAAAATATTAAAACTGGTTTATTCAGTTAGTCTTGCTTCTAGTGTAAGAGTTTGACCATATGGAATGGGCTAATAAAACTTGTATCTGTTTCTTCAAAATTTTCATCTTATTTATTGGTATTTGTTAATATTGCTGTGATTGGGTATATATTGCATGGGAAGAATCTAATCATCTAATTATCACCTATGGTATAGGGCAGTGATCCCCAACCTATGGCCCGTGGGCCATTTCCGGCCCGTGACGAGGTGCTATCTGACCCCTCGAAACTCCTTCCGTCTTGGGAGGAAACACTTGTTTGAGAATGATTTTTGTAGTGAAGCAGCCCGTGACATGCGTGTTGGAAATTTATATGGCCCACAGGCTGAAAAAGGTTGGGCATCGCTGGCAATGGGCAACACTCTCTAATTAAGCACGTGCCACCCTCCACAATCGCAGTAAAATCAGTGGCGTAGTGTGTGGCAGTGTGCCCTGAGCGGCACATTGTGGGGGGGCTCCAAACAGTGGGGGGGCGCTATAAATCATACCAGTCCACCAGCACCACCCCCCCGCTCACACGATTGTCTGCCAGCACACTCCCCCCCCCACTCACATGATTGTCCGCCAGTAGCCTCCCCCCCACTTGCATGATTGTCCGCCCCGGGCAACACACACTGTTGCTACGCCACTGAGTAAAATAAAGGGGTTTATTCATCAAAGCGAAAATTTGACTGTTGAAGTAAATTTCTGTTGCTGCAAATCATTAATTTGCTACTCCTTATTCACTAAGAGGCAGATTCCCTAACAAGTGAACGGCACAGAACAGTGCATGCATGCATAGTCATGCAAATTCCACTAGTGAGGTGCAATGACATCATCCTCACAATGACCCACTAACTATATTAATTAAATAATACATCAGCCTTTATTGGCACTTGAATGAACAGTTGCGTTATGCCATGCAGGAGCCCTACTATGAAACCCCTAATTTGCCACTTTGATTTGGTGAAGTAAAACTGGCAAATTCACCTTGCCAAATTTGCTACTGACAAACTCTCAATATCTGTAAGTTCATAACCCTTGTAAGCATCCAAACTGGGTGCAATTTCACCACATTGCAGAACTGAATGAATACTTTTCTTTAAGGCCCTTAGGATCTTTAAAGCCTCACTCATTTCTAAGCATATATTATATGAACTAGAAAAAAAGCAATTACATTCCTTAGAAATACTCTGAAAATCAGAAGATATATTGTGTTTGAAATGAAGAGACCTGTGTAATTGTATGTTGCTTCTTCACTAAAGAAGCAGTAACTTTAGATTCTTTATTTCCATGCATATAAAATGCGTGCTTAAACCATACCAGCCCTAGCTGAATTTAAAAGACCAGCTAATCGGATCCGGCTTCTGTTTACTGGCTTTTGACTATCTCTGCTAAAAAACATAATTTTTACTAATTTATGCATTAAATGCTATTTAATATAATATTTTTTTGTTTTTAATAAAGGATCCTAAAGCAACAAAGGATGTTCTAATAGCATAAATTTTATATGTTATTTGTGTATTGTGCTTACCAAAAAAACAACAAAGAAATATTAATATCATATTTTTAAAAATAGTTGGATAAAGTTTTCCTAAACAATTGTTTATATGTTTATTTCATAAGTAATCTTTCAAATGCCGCATCTATGTGTTATTAATTATATTCAGAATATTTGTAATTGTGTTTACATTCAAGTGATTTAATATGGTGATAAAGCCAATTTAAAACTTGCAGTATATTGCATTCATTTTCTAGAGATATAAAAATAATATAGTCAGTGATCATAAGGATTTAAATAAAATGCAGAACATGAAACATCTAAAAAGGATTGATCTATGTTTTAATAGAAATGTTAGTAAAAAATATGTTCATGATTGTTTTAAACAGAGGATTTCTTCTTTATAATAATCATGAAATATGATGCAAAATAGTTATTTAGCTGAAAATATCTAGTTTGAAATTTACTTTATTTTTTCTTATGTAAAAAGTATTTTTGTTTGAACATAAAGTAATATTTTCATATAAGATAGTGTTTCTCATTTCAGTCTGTATGTTACACATCTAGAAAATGTAATCTGTTTAGGATTTTTGTATTTTATCTAGCTTTCAGCCTGCATAGTAATTCTGGTGATGACACCTTCAAAATTTTCTATAATAATACACTTTTTGATTCACAGATGATCGTAGGTTATATATCAAATCACAAGATAATTCTTACCTCAGCAGACATCCACAATACCATGGTACCCTCCACCCAGAAATAGCCGCAATACAAGGACAAGAGTCATATAAAGTTCTGAAATGTTTTAGTTAGGTGCAGAGCAGACCACACATGGAATTGAAACAGACTTGTTTAAATGAAAAATGTATGTATGTGTGAGGACTGGTATAAGGGCAGAAATCCACTGCTCAAGTGAGAATGGTATGACATAAGAGGAAGAGAGAAGTGTAGAATCCTCAAATAGGGTAGCAGGAGGAAAAGTAGATGGGGAAACTATTAGGGATGAGTAGTTTCAATTTGTATTAGGTCTGAATAAATATGATACTGCTCCACAGAAGCAGATCTAAATCTTGTTGGATTTAGCCAAAATAGATAGAAAAAGTTACAAACTATATAAAATGTTTTATTTTTTTTTACAGTCAAAAGTTCATAATAAATTCAATAGTTTGAAATTGGCAGGAAAAGTTTCTACAGGGTTTATTTCTTTAACTTAAAGGAGAACTAAAGCCTGGAATACATTTAATCTTGTAACAATATACCTTATGTATAGAGCTTACTATGCCAGTTTAGGATGATCCAGCCATATGGTACTAATGATCTGTGCCCCCAAAGTTGCCACTGGAGTCTGACATCTTTATAATCTTAGCCAGTCTTCTCCCTTAGCTACTCAACACATGGTCAGTGTGCACTTCTTAGGGACTGAAGAAAAATAGTATATTAGAATTACAGGTTAAGAACTGTAAAAAATATATAACTTTGACTCTGCAAAGCAAGAAAGGACAGTTTATTAGTATTTAATCCTCTTTAAAGTGGACCTATCACCTCCTGATTTTAACATTTTTACATAGTCAGTGATTATATAAAATAAATGAAACAGTTTGGGGGGAAAAATCATTAGGATAGTTAAGTTATAC
>JAKJJM010026491.1:0-11121 GCA_021901965.1 Pipa carvalhoi | reverse complement strand
ATTCCGGTAGGTCCGAATTTTCCGTCCCGAATTCACTTATAGCGAACTCCCATTATAAAGTCGCGACCGCGACAATTCTCCCATTATAAAATCGCAACTGCGACTAAAAAATTGTCGCAGCCGCGTCTTTATAATGGGAGTTCACTATAAGTGAATTCGGGACGGAAAATTCGGACCTACCGGAATGACCCCCTAAGAGTGTAAAGCTGTAAATTTCTGTTTTCTAGAATTCTCAAACTTCACAAGGGGATGTAAGAAACTAGTAAACTGAAAATTAGCAGTTTTTTATTTTAACAGTGACAATTAGATAAAAGCAAATTATTCTTGTCTTAATATACTGCAGGGGTGTCAAACTCTGGCCCAGGGACCAAATCTGGCACGCAATGTAATTATATTTGGCTTATGACAAACTACCAAATGTCTCCTAGAGCTGGCCCACTTTTAGACAGTGCATGCACTGCTAATACTACAAAGCCCAGAATGCTCTGCTGGTGCGTTAGTGCGTCAATCAGGGCCCACAAGCACCCCCTCCTCTGTTGACATTAAAGTGGATTCCTTAAATCACGATCTAGCATGGATTGGAGGAACTATAATGTCAATCTTCCTTTTATCCACACCCAGTCTGATTCAGCTTCAAGTCGGCATTGGGGCAGAAAAGAAACAGGGAGTTTATTTGTAAAAGCATTCAGCTAAGACAATCCCCTGCTTCTTAAAAACAGGCTTTTCATTGGACCTAACAGGTCCACTTTAATTAGCCACCTCATGCTACCAGTCATATTGGGCCAATCCACCCAAAAATGGCGAAAGGAAAGGTGGAAAACAGAAGCTTTGTAGACAAGAGGGAAGCAGAATATCTGTTCACAAATGTAAAAGGATAGACCTGTTTCTAACAGTTCATCATTATATCTGATGAGAAGGAAAAGCTTCCTCAATTGTAGACATTTTTTCAATAAATATCAATGTTGGCCTGTGACTTTGTCCAAGTTGTTAATTTTGGCTCACTGTGTATTTGAATTTGACACCCCTGATATACTGGCACTAGTGGTAATCTTTAATTGGTTAGTTGCAAAATTAAAATCAGATTATATTTTTCAAATTTAAGTTAAAATTTTGGTCATTAAAGTATGTATCTCAGAATGAAAAGAAGCCAGTCTAACTTCCCCATCCCTAATTCAGCATATGTTAAGATTGTTAAATATTTAGGCTTGTAGTGTACACTAGTGCCTTGCAAAATTTTCTGATTGAAATTTGTTCAGAATATTTCCTGAAATTCTAAATTTTTTTTTTTGTACTGCCATTTTCATATGTTATACCATTAGCTCAAAAAATGAAAAATGACAGCTGTTTTAAAAGAAAAGAAGGGTTCAGACAGTTCCGAATTGAGTCATCTTGGTTCCACTAGAGAAACTGATCTCAAGGGATAACTATTATTCACAAATGTTGCAATTTTATCATAAGCAAAATAATAAATGATAAATGAACTAGACAAAACATTGTTTGGAAGCCCATTAGCCTCCTCATGCTTTTGGGTCCATGCCTAGGCCCCCCAATAATAGGACCCACCAGATGATCCTTAGGTCCAGTCCAATCCTGGGTTCAGTAGTTACAAATACATTATTTTCAGTGTAAATCAGTCCCACAAACACTGCAGGGAACATTTTTGTGTAGTTGTCATGCACAAGACTGGGTCGTATTTTTTAGCTGATGTGAGCTTTTTTCTTGCTGACAAAAAATGTGTTCTTATTTTTACAAGCTGTCCGTAAATTAACTGATGGTTAATCAACCCAGGAATTTGAATTTAATAATTATACAACTATTTTTTACTTTGTGGCACAGTGGTTGGCACAGAATTGCAGTGCTGGTGTCTTGGATTCTCCCTATGTCTGAGTGCGTTTCCTCTCACAGTTCAAATCCATTCTGGCATCTTATTCAGAATCTGACTGAATGTGTGTGATTGTGTTTAGACATTAGCTAGTAAGCTTGGCAGGGACTGAAGTGAATGATTTATGTCCAGTATTTTGGTGCTGTACACAATTAAATAAAGGCAATACTTAGATACTGTACATCAGAAACAAGAAAGATGAAGCTAATGAGGAATATAATGTGCTGTATTAAGTAGGTAGACCTGTAAAGGTCAGGATTATGGGGAGTAGATTGTTTTGCAAATCAAGGACGGAAGGGATCAGATTCTAGAAAGCAGTGTGTCATGTAAATGAAAAACAAGAAAGGTCAGGTTTATAACGACAGCAGTTCTTTTTGGTGCTCTAGGGATGGTATTACCATGGTGAAGTTTGTTGCCTTTGATTACTGGTTAGTTTCCATGAATGATGACAGTGTTAACAACCTCATAGCAATTCCTTCATGTAAATAAATAAGTGTCAGCATGTCACTGTTGAGATGAAAGTATTTTGTTTCTAAACTTGTAGAGTTTAAGATTAACTGTTCTTTCATGGTTTACCCCAAAATGGAGCTTGGCATTAACCACTCAGCATCTAGTGAGATCTTTTAAGCCATTTACTTCTCCCTGCCCTAGTTGTATAGAGTGGTGCTTTCGTAGAGAACTAGTTCCTCCTTCCTTTACAGAATACATAAAATGTTGCCATATGTCTTACAAATTGTGTCAGGTTTCTCCTGTTAATGACTTCCTGTGTTGAAAACTGCCTGAAGTGAATGGTGAATCTCTGTAAAACGCTGCGTAATATATCAGCGCTAGATAAATAAAATCCAAAAAATCCTATACCCTGCAGCATTAGTTTAGTGCACAGCACGACAGACTGGATTCTGGGTTTTTCAGTTCAGATTGCTTATGTGACTTTAACCATGAAACTGGTGAGCTAGTGTTTAACATAATATAGGTTCCTTCTAACATGGCGTAGGAAAGGCAGGGAGAGCAGTCATAAACACCTTTATACTGCCGGGAATGTGTGAGAAAGTCAGATAGCTGTGCTAGCATTTTTAAAGAACACTATCAAAAAGCAAATAGTGGGGAAGATTTAGCCTTTCAGGATCTTTCTGGCTTTACAGAGCACGTAATCACTCCACATATAGTCACACACCCCTTTTTCAAATACTGCTGAATGTCGTTCTAATACCTGGGCTGGTATGTTAAGGAAATGTCAGTTAAAAATTTTGAGGGTAAAATAAATAAAAAGAGAAATATCTAAAGAGTGAAAGCTTGTGAGTGTGTGCATAGGGGAGGGGGGAGATGCAAAGCTGGAAAATATTTAGGGGGTAAGCATTTTAGTTAATAAATAAACCAGTACAAAAATAAGAATATGGAAACTGTACATTTTTATTGCACTTATTGATATTATTATATATGTAAATAATATTATGTGTAAGCATGCCTTATGACACTCCCCAACCCCATGGACCCCATCTTGCTCTTTCTAACATCCCTTGAGTCCTCTATATCTGACTTCCTACTCAGCTCCAATTCTCTAGCTGTAACTAACAACGGGCCTGCCTCTTTCATGTGTAACCAATTGGTTTAAATGAGAGACAATGGATAAACCATTTGTTTATATTGTGCCATCACCATATGCAACAAGCAGGGATTTACATTGTTCCTAATACTAGCCCACTTTAACTACAGACGAAGAAATAATAACAATTAGAAATGTATTGTTTTTACATTAAAGTTCACACAGTTGCCAAAGCCCCTCTCCTTTTTTAAATATACAAAACAGTTTGGCTGAGGGTTGTCTATGTAGGAACCTCACATTTGCACCTCCATGGCATATTTTGTAGCCTATTGTAAAGCAGATAGCACATTATTGGCTCCAAGGGAGAGAGGGCCAAAACTGGAAAAGTATATTAGATCCATGTGCTGCCCTACGATATCTATGCAGCATGTTTATATATGGTATCTGGGTATTGCAACTTAGTATGTTTGAGAACTGTGTTTGGTCGATTGTCACTATACCTGGATATGTGTGTGTCTACTGTTTTTACTTACAGGGCTCACGCAATTTAATTCAGCACTGAATGAGTTTATGCAAAGCATAATGTATGGTTCAATTAACAAGAATGTTTTTATTTTTGACTATTCAGTGATGCATGGAGCTTAGCTATGTGTTCTTTTACTTGTGCTCTTCACGGAAACACATCCAGCTATATCCAATTTTGTGTGTATATGGATCCATAGAGATGACTAATCCCTTTTTGTTTTGTTGCGTTGCCATCCATTTAATATCAAAAGAATGCTATACAACTAGTGTGGATTAGCAGTGTATTGTGTGGCAAAAAAGAAATATCAATAGAGCAGGAATGTCCAGACTGCAGCCAGGAATGAAGTTGGAATATGGCAGTGCTTGAAGGGGCACAGCTTGGTCAGACTACATGATATAAAAAACTCCTATGGAGAGTTCTATTGTCTGGCATAAGGATGTGTTATGCTGTGAGATGTGATGTTCTTTTTCTCACCCAGGTTTTACTGACACTGGCAAATAATGAGATTGGACCCGATTCTCTGTGAAATGAGAAAGCAAACTTTTTGGTATAGATTAGTATTGTTTTGTTTTTAGTACATACGTACTATTCATATTGACACTAGTGCGTGAATATGTTTCAGTTCAGGGTTGTTGGCAGCTTTCAAGGTTAGATGAGTAATTTCCTTTCATAATTAACTGATAAGGATTGGATATATTGCCTTGTTATCTTCATAAGTCCTAGCTCTACACCCAATGGATGGATAAAAATAGAGACCAGGGTGAAAGGCAAGGAATATGTGTATAGAGTTGCTTAGGTCTAAAAGGATGTGGCATTTCACACACAGTGACCTACGTCTCACTGAATATTAAAGCTGGATTTTCAAAGACACCACCAAACTATATGTGGACAGAGGAAACCTTTTCTGCAGACTAAACCTTTAACTACAGACTGGCTCTGTGACTGCTGCCCCATGGCATGTCTTATGAAAACCATGCAAAACCACAGTGTGCGTTTGTATACATGTCAGTCATAACATTAAAACCAGTGACAGTCTATGTGTACAGCATTGTTACAATGGCACCTATTAAGGGGTTGGGAATATTAGGTAGCAAATGAACAGTCAGTTCTTGACATTAATATTCTGAAAGCAGAAAAAATGGGCAGGCATAAGGATCTGAGGGACTTTTAAAATGAGAAAATTGTGATGCATAGAAGACTGTATCAGAGTATCTCCAAAATGGCAGGTCTTGTAGGTGTTCCTGGGACCTAGTCATTAGTAACTATATAAAATGCTCCAAGTAGGGACAGCCAGTGAACCAGCAACTGAGTCATGGGTGCCACATGCTCACCAATGACAAGTCTAATGTATGGAGGCCCTACCTCAAAACTTATAGAACTAAAGTGGATCTGCCACTATTCTATTTGTGCCAGACACAGTACATATATACAGTATATATAAAATTAGTATTGCTATACTTGGTGATACCTTTTTTATTTGGATGAGCAGTCAGTTTACATAGTTAAGCTTTTCAAGAGTTCTGTCTTCCCTTTATCAAGTATCAGGCAACACTAAGTTCAGGAGGGGGTTACACAGCCTTAAAGACAGGCACAAAGACATTCTACTAAAATAAACAGACTATTGGAGCAGTCGCAATCTGTTAGAGTTGACAAGTGGTGATAAAGGAGGTTTGGTGGAATTCTTTGATACAGAGAAATTCACAGTTTAAATGCAAACAGAAATAAATACATAATTTACCATAATATAAAAGTATGATAGTGAGAAACAGGCACAAAGACATACTAACATAAACAGATTATTGGAGCATAAAGCAATCCGGTGTTGTAAATACTGCTAGGAATAGATTAGAGCTGGTGGAGGGGCCGAATTCTGTATAAGGCTAGGTTCACACGAGCGTATTATGTGCAGCGCATATTACACTTGTGTGGAAAATAAAAGGAAAAATCCGCTCCGTGAATCTTTTCTATTATACTTACCTGACATCATGTGAATGCTCCTTCTGCACTCGCGACTGCTTCTATCTGGCTGCATTCTTTGCACAGTGTACATACGCCAGCAGAATGCGACGGCTAGCATTCACTCATGCACGCGCTCGCGTTATATGCTCGTGTGGCTGGAACAAAGTAAGCTCCATAGGGATTTGCGGTACAGCTTTTTTTTCACACTAGCGTATTATGCGCTGTGTATAATAAGCTCATGTGAACCTAGACTTACAGAGACGATCACAGTTTCAAAGCACACATATTTCTGTATTTCCTGTATTTAACAGTGACGTTTAGATGAGAAGCAGGTGCTGCTGTTAGTAAGCTGTTCAAATTGGATAAAATGCAAGCATGAAATGATCTGGGCTAATAGGGGTCGCGGTTGTTTGCAACTGGGCCCAATTCCCCAGGGGGCTCAGCCTCCACCACAGTGACCCCTTTACTGTCCAGTAGTGCATGCCCGGCACCTCCCCTCCACCTTGCTTCAGGTAAGGGTCTGATCACAGGGGGTGCCATTTAGTTATGGATGAACTGCCATTGTAAGGGAGATGGCAAATAAATATGTTGTGTAGGAGTTTGATGAGAAAATTTTGTATATGTGTTAATAAAGTGCACCAATACCTTAATCTCACATGCCTTTCTGGTTTGTTCCTGCAGGTGAGCCTGCCAAATATGATCCTACTTTTAATGGACCCATTAAGAAAAGGTGAGTTGGACATGAATGAATTTCTCCACACCAATTTCTGTCCAGTTTATTTTATTATATTCACTTCACTCTCTTTTTCTCTTTCTCAAGGAGCTGCACTGATATCATCTGCTGTGCTTTATTCATGGTATTTATAGTGGGCTACATGATAGTCGGTATATTAGGTAAGAGTTATTATTCTTCTAATTTACTTTATAATAAAATTTGAAACCATCCTTCCAAATATAAACCTTACCGCTATAACTTAACTGTGCTTTAACTGTGCTCTATTCAAGCCGTGATCTTGGCCTTGCATTTGATACAGTCTAGTTAGCAAAGTGGTGAGGGTGTTTTATTTCTTTAGTCTAAAATAAAACAATACACTGGATTGCTATTTTCATTATCGCATTGATATTTGATTACACTAAGTGCCAAACATTGTAAAAGCAACATATAACTCTTTATTGTTTAGTATATGGTGGTTAAATGGGTAGGATTGTAGAATCAGTATAGGGTGTTTTTTTTTATTATTAAATGACTTCTTATTTTTCAGTGACCAGTAAATGTTTTTCAGTAATATGAACATAGCTTGTTTTTCAGTGGCATAAACATTACTTGCTATTTTTCAGCACCATGAATCCTTTTCAAGGTTGGTTTCATTGAATCAGAGTGTTAATTGTGTTTTTGGAAGCACCATTGGCTAACTATTCCCTACAATCATTTATATTAACAAGTGATGCAAGAAAATCAAGTACAGACACCCCAGCAGTAGACTGAATAAACGCACATTATAGGTTTAGTGTAAATCTTATTTTGTTCCACATTCTGATGTGCCAGTACTAATGATAATACAAGATAGGTTGATGCTGGAGCCATAAGGGGAGTGGAAAATGCAATACCACTAGTGAAAGGAAACTGAAGAAGGCAGGTCATGTCATTGCCATCGGCAAGTAAAGAGACTCCTCCCAATACAAAAAAAACATGAAAAACCGAAAACCCCAGCAGCAAGTGGTAGAACAAAAAAACCTGATGTGAGGAGGTGGTTAGGTGACTTTAGAGGGGCAGATATAGACTTACTAACTTTGTTACTGGGTCAGTCACTCCAACAAAATATGTGGTGAACTACGCATTTGAGTTATCCTGGAAAACATTCAAAAACCAAATAGCTCCATCCCTTTATAATAACAATGTATACTCACACCTAAAGTACTACTGTGCGCTCAGGAGAAACTGGATAGACTCCAAGATCCAAACAAACGTGTGATAGAAAAAAAAGGTATTTCGGCACTTCCAGCTTGATAAAAACTTCTCTTTATTTCTTCATTTAAAAAGCTCCAGAAGCATCATGGAGAAACATGTTCAGCACTAACGCGTTTCACGCCAGGTAGCACTTGATTGCAGAGCGATGAATAAAATCCTTTTTGTTATATGTATATATATGTGAATTTAACATGTATATTTTGACTATGACTACCTGGCGTGAAACGTGTTAGTGTTAGATAATAGTTGGATCTGCATTTGTCCCCAAATATTGTGACTACAGGTGCAGAGCCTTCTATTTGCCTGTACGTGTGTATGGCCATATTTTTATCCATTTCTTGCTTTATTTACTTTTGACCCCTAGACTTATGGTATGTAGTAGGGGAGTTGACCCAGGGACTGGGCTCACTGCCCTCTGTTGACAAGTTGAAGGCTGTGTACTAATTTTTTGCCATTTTTCAGAGTTGACCATGCAGTGGGATATGTAAGAAGCTTTGAACTTGATGAACAAATAGTTTTCATTCAACCCCACTTTACAAGGTTACTAAGATTAAAGTCATTTTTTGTTGAGCAGGATTCTGCTAGAATCTGTTCTCTTTTCTAATATAATGATTTTTCTTGGAAATAACCTTAATGCATTACCCTTGAGCAGATAAACACCAGAGTGTGGCAGACGTGGAGCATAGTCATACATACATTTATTTGTTTAGGTAAGATATGTATTCTGTTCTTTTTTCGCCAGAACTTCTAGCAAAAGGCAGCGCACCTATTTGTTTAATGCTCCATTCCTGCCAATACTGCTCCGCAATAAAGTCGGCATGTATTTTTTAATAATAATAGAGTGGTGATATTAAGTAAAAATGCTATTTTATAAATTGACGGAAATAAGTAAAAATATCTGCTTTAACCTATGGTATGCAGGTGTGTCACATTTTGGTTTTATTAATGTAAACTTCAAGTTTTTCTTGCTAGACAATTATCATTCTTTTTTTTTTAATTCTTGTAAATGAAAAATTTTCACATTTCTACTTTACTGGTTTACTGTTTCAGGAACTAAACTGAATGTTTTGTAACACCAGGAAACAATTTCATTTTAGAGTACCGGTATTTATTATGTCTCAGTGAAAATCTGTGTAATCTCTATAAAACAACTGTGTACTGCACCTTGTACAACAAGGACATGAGGTCAGCAGGCACATGATTAATTCCTATGCTTTGCTGAGACCAGGGTGGACATTTATACAGGCAGTGTATATAAGTATATGACCAGCGTTGCTACTATATCTGTGTCATTCAGGCATTGATATCCCGTCTAAAGTGGTAACAAGGAGCAGGTTAGATAAAGTTGAGTTGAGAATTTGGTTATTCCAAAATGTTTATTTCATCAAAAATTGGCACCTATTTTTTTCTTTTTCTCTGGGTTGACAAATGTATGAATGTAAAACTATTGGTACCAACATGTTGAATCACCTTAGCTCAGTACTAACCACAGCAGATATTCTATAGAGTTTAAAAAGACTGGCACATTAAATCTGCCACAAGTTAGAAGATTCCAAATGCTACTTCAGAGTTTTCTCAGAAAAATGTGCACTATAAGTTTGAGGGGTATTAGCACCCATTCCTCAGACAGCTTTTTTTATCCTATACCCCAGTGCACATAAAGTATATTATTAATGACATTAGATTAATGACTGTCTTAGGCTGATGAGTTTTAAGATCTTTCCCTCTTTTCTTAATTGTTTTATTTTGACCTCCCTTCCAGTTAGTGCATAATGACACAGAATGGAATCTGTGGGAGGTTCCTAAGATTATTGTGGCTGTCGCTTTACACTGGTTTCTAGCACATATATTAAATGGTTTTGATGTAAGCATTCATTTTGTTTTTAACTTGTGATAAAGAAATTGGCAATATTTATTTTGTTTAGAATATACTAGCAGCTAAACCTTTATCTTTGTTGATAAGACTGATAGCTTTAAGTGCAAGCTCACTGTAAAAGTTATGTTTATAGCTCTATAATCCGGTGCAAGTGATAAGGGTGTTGACGGCTTTTTATCAGATACTACATATAGACAAATATTACTAAACACATAAAAGATTATGAATTCTTTGTTGTTAATGTCATTGTTTATTTTGAAAGATGGTAGTACTATTCCTGAATGTCAGTCAGATGGATAGATATTCTGGGTTAGCTTCTGTAGTGTTCAAACCAGCATTTGAATGGGAAGGGGTGGGGAGAAGGAAAGGCACCTCTCCAAATACATATTGAGTTGTATATCCCTAGTGGATGTAAGAATGTACCAATGGTATGTGCAAGAGGAACGAACGAACATTCTTTGTACTACCACTGGTATTTTACAGCTAGGTACTTTTAACAGACTTCTCAAAGAGAAAGATAATTGATAATTTGATTATAATTACAGCCCTTAGCAAGATGTATTGTGTGTATGGGCTTATATATGGAATTATAGTTTATTTAGTTTAGAAGTGATTGTCAGCAAAGGTTTCATATTCTTGTTATATCAATGTATTTATATATTTATTATGTCTACTTATTTATCAGTGACATCTACAAAGACTAACTATCCACTTCAGTCCCTGTCCCTGTGGAGTTTCCCTATGAAGCACACACAGATTAGAGTCAATTTAGTCCATAAAACATATAGAGTGAAATTTATTAAAATCGAAAATGCCATTTTCGAAAATATTCGAAAATTGCATTTTTGATTTTTGAATTTCGAGTTTTTAATTTGAAATTTCGAATAAACTTGGAATTCCGAATTTCTATTTTCTTCTATCAAATGTAATGAGCAGCGCTTCCATGCGAATTGAATTGGCCGTCGCTGACGTCATCAGTGACGTCATCCCCTAATCCCACCCCTCACCTATCCCAACTAACTTTCTTGTCCCTACCCTATCAGGCATCAGCCCAGTTCATGGTGCCCCCTCCCCTAATCGGTTGTCAGGACTTACTGAAAATGGAGTTTGATTTGCCAAAGTACAAAGAAAGTTTAAACTTCCCAGTTACACTCTTGTTTCCATTCACAGTTCTTTGCATTCTATATCCAAATATTTTGGGTGTTCAGATCATTTAAAGTGCACCTGTCACCTCAAAAATACATTATAGCTCCTCCAATCAAATCACGATCTAGCTGGGATCTGATTGGAGGAGCTGTAATGTCAATCATCATTAAGCCCCGCCCACCCCAACTCATGTCAGGCTGACAGGGAGATGGCAGAGAGA
>JAKJJM010026468.1:0-10911 GCA_021901965.1 Pipa carvalhoi | reverse complement strand
ACAGGACTGCTATTTTTGTTACCTAAAAGGACTGACTGAGTGTCAATTATTATAAATCCCTGATACAGGGTGGGCTAATCCCTTACAATATATATATATATATTTTTTTTTTTTCTATATATATATTATCTGTAATAATCTATGATCTAAAGAAAATATCTTCATAGATGGGACCTAACATGTTACAGTGTGCATTACATGAACGAATACTGTATACAAAAACAGTATAAAAATACAGAGGTGAATCTCTTAGAGCACTTTCCTAATCCTCTTATATGACTGTTTTATTTAAATATAGAAATTTAACAAAAGTGTAATTTATTTAAAAACTTTGATTCATATGTTGCTATATTAATTTTAAGATAGATATAAACTTGATCTTTTCCAAACAAATTTGATCTTATATTTGGTGTGATACACTCAAAATCTTAAGCAACACACTAGCAGTAGATGTGGTCATACTAATCACTGCCTTGGTTGTTTTTTTAATTGTCCAATAACAAACCCATAAAATGCATAATTTGGCCAACTGACATACTTGGCTACATTCTAGTTCATTCTTAGCTGCTCTCATTTTATGTCTCATAGGATAAAGCTTCTCAGTATGTGTGCTGTATCATTGTCTCAACCAGCTCCATCTGTTAAGCAGACGGCATGCATACTTACTGAATGTGAGTTTCATTTTCCTGGTAGAGTAGGGCTGCATTGCTGCATAGGGAAGTGGTCAATGAGTTATAGTCTTTTGCATGCTGTGTTTGAGTTATGAAGGATTAAAATGACTTGCCGCTTGTGAGAGGCATAACAAGAAATGATTCAAACCAGAATTTTAATGTAAACAGACGTGTCCTGCAGAAACAGTGGTGATGGATTTCCTGTTTCATAGTAACCGGACAGAATGAGTCAATTTTAAGTCAAGAGTGACACCCTGTGGCTTTAGGCACAATCTACTAGTATGTTATGATGTTTCATAGAATGTTGTGCCCTTAGGATTCTGTCTCACTATTCTGACCCTGGGGTCACACCTCCATTTTAATCCATTACATCCACTTTCTGCAGCCCCAAACCAAACCAGATCCATAGGGGCGTCCTCAGCTTACAACTGAATAACTATGTGCTAGTCCCATGTGTACCATATCAGAATAATGGACACCAGGAACTTTTAGCAGTAACAAACAGTTTACTCACACAACAAAACAATAAAAGACATTCAGCTTACTTTCAATGCAACTGAAAAACACAGTTCAGCCATGCAAATCATATATACCACCTTTCCTTACAGGGACACAGGTGCAATAACATATCAGGTATGGAGATTCATATATTGGAACACTGGCTATGGTTTACTACAGCACAGGTATACCCAGGCACTGGCCTCTCTACAGCTCCTTGATGAGGTAGAAGCTACCCGTATTCACTAAAAACTTTCCTCTCACCCCCGACCAAGCTCTTACAGGGTGATGACTTGGAAGACCAGAAAATATACTGTATAAAAGATATTACAGAAACCCAAAAGGCCCAAAATATTAAGTACATTTACTGGTATATATAGGGAATGTACATGAACCCCAATACCATAATGTGCTGCATTTACATATTGTTTTTCTTATTGTTTTCCACCATCAAACACTTATGTTGCACTCCAGGCAATGCCACATCAAGGAAAGTTTTACAGTATAGTAAATATTCTCTCTTTGCACTAAGCAAGGATTTAAAATCTATTATTTATTTAAGACTAAAGTAAAAATGAACATTTATGCAGCTGCAAGGCCTTCTATAAAAACAGATATCCATACAATTATTTTCAGGGCTTTCTCCTTGGAGTATGGCTTTAAACATTTTCTGTTTTGTTGGACCAGTCAATAAAGTCTCCATAGTCCAAGGCAAGCACAAATATATTTCCCATTCATTTAGTTAAATTCATCCTCTTACTTATTTTCTAGTTTTCTGCACTGTTCTACTTCCTCCTCATGTTTATTGCCCTCAATTTTATGTTCTCTTTCTCAAACCTTTTGTTTAAAAACTCTGATATTCTTTTTTTTTCCTTTTTGCTGTTCTCTTTTACCCAACTGTTCGACCCTTTACAGCCCTCTATTCAAAGGGTAACTAACTAAAACATCAGGCTGGTTGGCTTCCAGACAGACAGATGCTTAAGTTACCCTTTTATTTACATAGACACTAGTACATTCACAGTTTATCCAAGAAATCTAGTTGGCCAGTTTAATTTTTTACACCATGCTTTTTAGCACTCCACTTTTCCTTTTTTTCGCTTAAAATAATTAAAGATAAACAGTCTGTATAAAGAAGAATTCACCAAGTTGTTGATGCAGCAATTGATGTTTATAGAATCTCTTCAAACAGTTTTGCACTACACTGCTGAATATATTAACTCTTACTAATCTTCCTGACTGTGCTAGGGAATACAGATTAGCACCTATTGCATGGAGCTGATGTTTAAGAACTGTAAAAAATGTCAGTCTTGAGTACTCCAGCACTCTGAGGATCCCACAAAGAAATCTGCAGGGCTTGAAGCTCCAGCATTTACATCAATGGTTCTCAACCTTTTTACTGCCACTACCCTTTAGTACAAAATATTGTCACCGTTGCGACTTCATGATGGAATTATTGTTGCGGTCACGACTTTACTATGGGATTCTGATGGTCTTAGGTGACCCCTGGCAAATTGTCGTTCGACCCCCAATGGAGTCGCAACCCCCAGGTTGAGAACCGCTGATTTACATGGATCAGTCAATGTTCACATTGCATGTTCCCAAATCTGACATTCTGCCTGTAAGTGAACAGACCTGGGGACAGTGTGGTTTGCATTGAGCTGATCACTGAAAATGTGCGAGCCTCAGAGCATCCAGATCTCTTTCATGACTCTTCAAAGTGACCATTATCATGTTGCAGAGTTTTTAGTTTTGGAGTTCAGATACAAATGAAAGCCCCGAAACGCAAGTGGTAATTTGTATTTCTCCATCAGCATCAAAAGTGCAAGAAAAATGGCTAGGAATAATAAAGGCAACCTCACAAGCAAGTCATGGGATTTCATTTTTCAGTAATTCTTAGACATCTTGTTTGTAACATGTTTTCTTTCAAATTTATGAACAGGTCAATGCCATTTGCAAGATTCAAGAAAAAGTGACATGGACAAATATACAGATAATAGTGGCCTTCCTTTACAAATATTCACTAATAATGGCAACAACCGCCAAGAGCGGAGAACATCAACAGCCAGCAAATCCAGCCATATATTACTTGCCAACGCACACAGAGGTTCATTCAGAAGCCAGTTTTCCCTAGCAGAAACAGCCGTCAGCAGTGATCTACCTTCCCGTGTCACAGGACAACAGCTGCTACCCTTTGAAAGCAGTGTGCTCGTATGTAAATGTAACTTTCAAAAAACACATTAATAACTTTGGCAATAGCTGAGAAGGTATAACTCATATGTAATTGATAGTTCCCTTCCCAGCAACTGAAAAACGTATATGGATTATTGCACAAATTTAATTATCTAATTACTCTGATCGAGGTTTTCTAAGTGGTTAAAATAAATTGAGCTAGCAGTTGACATTACTGCTAAAAAGTGCTTGGGCCTTTGTGGCTATTTAATTAGAACTGTGTGATGAAGATGAGACAGAATCTCTGATGAGATTAAGGACCTTATTGAGGGGGTGGTAAAGAGAATATTTAGGAGTTGTCTAATTCACTAATGGAGTTTTTTTAGCTTTCAGAGATACCTTTTTAAATCTGCTTTTCTGCTTCTGTTTTTTGGAAAATGAGCAAATACATACAACAGCTCTGGAATGATTTTAGGGGATCATTAGTTCAATAATTCAATATTTGATTTATAAAACTGCTACAAAATGTTCCATACTGCGACAGACACACCTTTAACCCTGACTCTTATCTCGAAACATAAAAGGGGTCAATGTGTGTATATATTCTATACAAACCAAATAGAAGCGTGTTTTACTATTTTAATTTGTTTGTTAATTGCTAAATCAAACAATGAAATAATAGTGAAATAAATTATTAATTTTTATACTTTAGACACAAACATTCTCTAAAGTAACTGGGATGTAACAGGTATGTAAATGTACATACCTGAGGTGGACTTCCTCTCCTAGTTAGTCTGCGTATAAAGAGTTCCTTGAAAACAGGAGTGCGAAAACTACGGCCTGTGGACGTCTTTGGCCCAGCCCGTCTGCTAAACAGGGTCAAGCCGAGGGGATGGGGGGGGCACTATCTTGCTGCTGTATGAGGCTGTATGCTAAGTACTTATAGAAGAAGAGATAAGCAAGCCGAACCTAGGGGTAGGCAGGGAAGGCAGTCACCTAGGGCGCTGCTAGAGGGGGGGGGACGCTATCTTGGTGCTCCCCCTCCTTTTCCCCGTCCCTACCTACCTCTTCCGTGGCCCGATTGTGTCTGCTGTAGCACTTAGTGCTACAGCATTCCTCTTTAGCGCCCCCACAATGCTTTTAACTGCCTGTGATCAGGAAGTGCTGGGGAGAGGAGAGAGGAACACTGTAGCACTAAGTGCTACAGCAGACACAGCCGGGTCTTGAAAGAGGTAGGTAGGTAGGGGAAGCGAAAAGGATGGGGAGGGTCGAAAACCAAGATAGTGGCTCCCCTCCTTCAGATGACATGGAGTAGGGAGGGGGTTGTGAGGGCAACACAGTGTGGGAGGGGGAGTTACGGGGGCAGCACAGAATGGGAGTGGTGCTGTTGGGCAGTGCATTATGGGAAATGTGGGGTATTGTGGGGCAGCGCAGTATGGCGAAAGGTAGGGTTCACCACATTGGGTATGTTACCGGCCCCCCTGCATAGTTGAAAATTATTAAACCAGCCCAATACAAGAAAGTTTTGCCCACCCCTGCTTTAAGACTGAGGATCAAAAAGGACAAGTCCCATGTGTATTATCATGGAGGTTATTTATAAATAGCACCTGTTAAAATGTTATCGTTAAAACTAAATAACTGATTATACTGGTTTTGAGGTTTTTTCATTGCTTATTGTAGCCATCTTTTATCTTTTTGCTAACTAGTTCCCCACCCAGTACTATTTTGCTTGCAGTGGAGCTTTAGATTATACATATTCATGAAGCTCCCCAGAAAGGCCAACAGAGTAAAAGTAAATGTCTGGATGGTTGTCTTTTTTGGCCTTACAAACAATGTTACTATGTTTTTAAAATAATTATAGAAATCTTTATCTATACAAATCTGTATATAGATATAAAAGCATATGGGGCATTTTTATTTTTCATAGTTACTTTCCTTTAAATATATTATGAATGAGGCGACTAACAGTAATGAGAAGGAGAAATTAATTAACAGTTTCTGAACACAGATAGATCGGCTTCTGTGTAGATTCACTAAAAACTCATAGCAACAATTTCTTACGGGAAACTGATTTTTTTTTTTAAATTGCTCCTACAATCTCTACTGGGGTTACTGGTTATTCTCTGGTATTCTAATCTTAATGTATTCTTACTGTTGAGAGTCATTGAAAGCTTGTGTAAATCAGGCCTTATTGTGTTTTCTATGCATTTGCTTTCTTTAGAGACATGGATTGAGTAATGGGAAAACTTCAGTGCAGAGCAGCAGTAGAGCTGAGGCATGGCTAGTTCCTGCCATATCTATGCTTCTGGCAAGTAATAAGGATCTCCCTCAAAGTGATTCAGCCCAGAACTCATACCACATAGAAACAAATATATCTAAGCAGGTATTTGAAAATGCTTCATATTATGACCTTTTTCAGTTTTGCATAATTGTGTTTCTTCCTCCAAACCTGCAAACTGAGTTTAAAGAAAGCCTATAAACATCATGTTGCTCCTTTTGGGTAGTGAACAAAAAAAAATGTCAGTATAAATTCTATAAAATCATCGCCTAATAAAAGATGTGTGGATACTGCTAGGAACTTCTTCAGAAGGAAAGGGACCATCTGCAAATTTTCCAAGTATTACATGACAAGTTATGTCGAAGGCACTACTTGCACTGTCACAAAAACTCTCAGTGGCTCCACCTATGGTTATGTGGTTATAGACTTTGTAGTCCTTGTTTGTAGAGGACAAATAGTTTAGACAATGATACTTGAAGGAGAAAGAAGATATTGTGGGGCAGATACATCAATGGGGGAGGAAAAAAAAACAAATGTAATGGAAGAAAAAGAAATGAAGGGTGCAAAAAAGAGAGGTATGGGCAATATAATATTGGTATGTCTAACTATACTTTTTTGTTTGATTTTGTTGTAGGATAAAAGTGAAATAAAATGCCCAGAGGGATGGACACTTCATGATAAACACTGCTATTACCTGAACTCCTTGCGTAATACATCCTGGGATGAAGCTGAAAGGAGCTGTACACAAGTGTATGAAAATACAATCACACATTTGTCTGTAATGATTAAAAAGATGTGATAAAAGTTAATTGATTTTGCTTTAATGTATACAGTTTAGCAAAGTAGATTTAATTTAACACAATTATTTGCTTCATTCTATAAAATTTATAGTTATAAAACGTTTGTGCTTGGCTGAGAGATGGGTGAAATCCAATTTGCGAATTGAATTTGCCACTGCTGACATCATCCGTGACGTCAGCGGCTCCTGATTGGCTAAGCCAAACAAGGAAGGGCTGGGGAGGGCAGAGTCTCCCCAGCAGCTGCCGGCATTGAGAAGGCAGATGTAGCGAGCGGTGCACGCATGCAAGCGCCGCTTGCTACACTTACTATTGAAAATGGAAATCTGGATTTCGAAATCGAAAATCCCATTTTTGATTTGGAAATCCGGATTTCCAAACTGAAAATGCCATTTTTGATTTATGCATATCGAAAATGGCATTTTCGATTTTAATAAATTTCGCCCTAAGACTGTAACACAAGCAGAAAGATACAGCTTAATGGCCTGTTGAAGACTATCGCGCTGTAAACAAATCATTGTATTCATCAGTGCAGTCTGGTGAAGTTATTAGCGCAGTTCTTAAGATAAGATACAATGAAAAAAGTACATTTAAGGCTAGGTTCACACCAAGACAGATGGATTAGGCATTTACTCACAGGCCTCCAGATAATCAAATGAAATAGGCATTGTTCAACAGCACCAATTATATGAGACCAGAAGATAATCAGTTACACAGTAAGGCTAGGATCACGTGAGCGTATTATGTACAGTGCATAATACACTTGTGTGAAAAAAATAAAGCTGCAAATCTATTCTATTGTACTTACCCAACATTGTGTGAACGCTCCCTCAGCGTTTGTGGCACCTCCTATCGGGCCGCATTCTTTGCGCAAGCGTACATAAGCCGGCAAAATGCGACGGCAAGCGTTCGCACGTGTGCGCTCATGTGACCCGAACAAGGTAAGCTCCATAGAGATTCAGGGCGCGCCTTTTTTTTTCACACTAGCGCATAATTCACTCATGTGAACCTGGCTTAAACAACAATTTTGTAAAAAAAGTACATATCTTTGGTTACAAAAAAAAATGAAGTATTTTTTATAGATATGCCAGAAATAAAACGGTATTACTGCAAAAAATGGAAGATTCTGATTTTCAGTCAGATCACTGTTTTATATTCCCACTCCCAGTCAGGGAAATACTCACTGCTCTACTCACTGCAGACTGACTTGGGTTAGCATTTTCTTTATAAACAGAGTATTGTGAGTAATTTCAGTTGTTCTGGCTGACTCATTCTTCATTGAAAGTAATAGTATAACTCCCAGCTATGCATATATTCATTGGTTACTATTGGCAAAGTATCCTGTGTGGAATCCCTTGGCTATGAACAGTGCGGTGGCTCGGTGGTTAGCACTGCTGCCTTGCAGTACTGAGGCTCTGGATTTCATCTGCATGGAGTTTGTATGTTCTCCCTGCACCTGTGTGGGTTTCCTCCCACATTCCAAATACACACATCTGTGTATGTGACTGAATAGGCAAACTAGATTGCAAGCTCCACGGGGCAGGGACTGAAGTGAAGGATGAATCTCTGTAAAGCACTGTGTAATATATCAGTGCTATATCATTACAATACCAAAAAAAAAAAAAGAAAGCAATTTATATTCTCCCTACCATATGTATAAATGAAAATATGCAAAAAAAATAAATATTTTTGTGAATAAAAATCTAGCTAGTGTTGTGTAAACCACAACCTCAGTTGTTTTATTTTTCTTTTATGTTTATAATATGATGTCTGTAATAATGCTTTGGTATTTTTTATTAGATACTGACGCTTTGACATGTCACTTACTATCTGGAATGAATGTTAAAAAGCTGGTTTATTACTATTATTAATTACTTAAATTATTAGAGGTGCGATTAATGTTGATCTGTAAAGTTGTGAAATAAATCACTGACACCCTTCTTCACACTGGAAAAAACACTTACATGATTTTGTGTCACTGCTTATCTGTAGCGTGAGCAGGTATTTTTACGTTACTGATTAACCTTAAGCACACCTTTAGGAATTTCATGTTTATAGAATGTAGCTTGATAAAGGAATTTAGGCACTGCTAGATGGGGGTTTTAGCTTTTGGTAATAAGTTGATTTGTTTGTTATTGTGTCAAAGGAGAGATATGAAATCAAAATAATATAATATATGGGCAATGAGGTGGCTCAGTGGTTAAGCACTGCTGCGCTGAGGCCCTGGGCTCAACCCTACCCTGGACCTCATCTGCATGGAGCTTGCATGCTCTCCCAGCACCCGCATGAGCCCCCCCACAATCCAAAAACATCCATCTGTGTCTGTTTATGTGTGTGTGACTGAATAGGGAAACTAGATTGTAAGCTCCCCGGGACAGGCACTGAAGGCTCCCCGGGACAGGCACTGAAGTGAATGATGAATCTCTGTAAAGTGCTGCATAATATATCAGCACTATATATATATATATATATATATATACATATATACAATTCCAAAAAAAATATAAGGAAATGTTTAGTTTGTTTCTGTGATTGCAGAAAAAAAAATTACAACAAATTTATAATATAAAGTTTTCCTTAGTCATTCCTGCAAATTCTTTTTTATCTTTCAGATTAGGTTGTCATTTAACAAGTGTGCATTCGGAGGCAGAAATGAAGTGGCTATGGAAATTCGCAAAGAAAAGACCATTTTGGATCGGTAAGGCTGGATTAAACTTTCGGAATCGGAATTGTAACTTTTGATAGTTCCTCATCTTACAATTTCTAAAATATTAAATGCAGTAATAAAAAGTACATGTGAGCAATAATAAATGTGTTATATGTAAAGTAAAAACACAGCAGTGTCATGTCCTACTATTTAGGTGTGCAAACACAGTAGCTAACTGAGTTTTATCAGTATTATCTATGAGCAGTTTTTCACCAATTATGATTTATAGGGCAGCCGAAAAGAGTCAATTTGAAAAAAAGTTACAGAACTGCAGGAATTATTTCTTTAAATGAAAACATATAACTGAAAACCAGCTCAGTTTCTTAAAACCTGCTGTTTATCAGACATCTTAGCTAGTGGGGTATAAAGCATCTCGACTTGATGATCTTCAGTTTGAGGCTCTACATTTCTAATAATGGAGATGTACTTGGGAAATTCTACAGCAGTGTGAAAATGCAGAACAATGACCTATGTCCTTTAGGCACAGCACTTTACATTTGGGGCCAGATTCTCCATTCTCCGAATATGCCTTTGTGAAGGCATTTTTGTGAAGTGCATGAGGTGCACCGCTGAAATAGTCGCGGACGTGCTTCATGCACTTCAAGAACAGATGAACAGAGCTGCAGACAAAACTCTGTTCTTCTGTTCTTGAAGTGCATGAAGCGCGTCCGTGACTATTTCAATGGCGCGCCTCATGCACTTCGCGGAAACGCCTTCGCAAAGGCATATTCGGAGGCATTCGGAGGATGGAGAATCTTGCCCTTGATGTTCAGCATGATTTCTGGTGGAACAAAAATCTATCATTTAAAGTTTATTTCCTTTTTTCAGGGCTGAAGTCAACAGGAGAAAGTTTGGATTGGCTGTGGAGCAATGGAAGACCACGGGATTTGAATTATCTAAAGCAAATACATTCATCAGCTGAAGCAATTAATGGAAGATGTGTACTGGCTTGGAAGAAGAGAGAATGGGTAGCAAGAAGATGTGATATGGGTCAAAAAGAGAACTATATCTGTTCTTTTCCTTTAATGGGCACGAGTGATTTGTCCTCAAACAAATTGGGAAATAAATGACTGCTGCATTTAACCTCTCAGCATATTAAAGACAGGGTTTAACGGATACATTATATTTTATGGCTGAGGTGCAGGATCAGTTTAATGCATATAGTTTGCATCTAATGCATTATTTCCAAAGCCTCTGACTATGCCAGAAATAAAAAGAAATGTTAGGCTATTTTTATGATTACACTTCAAAAAAAAAATGAAAATGTCTGAAATGATCGTTATCTCTGCCAACTGCTTAGTTACAGTCTGCACATAATTGATCTGTATTTTAGAACTCTTTCAATTAGAGACTTACAACAAAATAAAAGCCAAATATATGGCTTTCATTTTAAATATTTTCATGGTGAATAGCGAAAGACAACATTTAATGGTTATACCAGCAAACAATAAACTAACTCAAGCAGTTAAAGTAAAACTATAAATTTTCTATCCTATGCAGCCTTAGTGAAACCTGGAAAGCCTCCACTGCTGAATAACCTCTTATTAAATTGTAATGTCAGAGATTAGTTTGCTTAATGTGAAAACTTTATGCAGTGGCGAGTAGGGATTGAACATGAGGTTCTCTGCTACTGTCTACTTGCTATATCAATGTTAACTGCACAAAATACAGAAGCTTATCTGTAAGGTGAGACTAAATAAGCCCCAGAATACGTTCACAGTTTATCTCTGTGAACACCACACTACATATACATTACATATAGGGGGATATTTATAAAAGTAAAAAAAAAAA
>JAKJJM010026439.1:0-10720 GCA_021901965.1 Pipa carvalhoi | reverse complement strand
TGCTTTTTCTTCTGTGTTTAGCAGTTATATCTCACACATTTCCTGGTGCAGGAGTTTTCCACTGCTGTCTAATAAATCAATCTGCTTCACATGAAACATCTAATAGGGGGAAACGCTTCTCACTGAGGTATAGTACTGCATATGTAAAGATGTAATCTGACTATAGTTCTCCTTTAAAAGCTACAGGACAATATATAGTAATTATTCTTATAAAAAGAAATTGAAATGTTAGAGCTCCAGATAGGAATTCTGAATTTATGAAATGTATGAGGATCTACGCATTTGACTATGAGCAAAGTGCATCAATGCAATAATGAAGCAGTTATGTCCTATTCATTTTACGGTTGAGGTACACCCAGCAGATCACAGTGGTTACCAGTGAGCTCTTCTTTCTTACTCAGATGTCTTGGTGATGCAGAACATATCCCTACTAATTAAACACTACCATGCAATATATTTACTCCTGAGAGTTCCAATATTCCACTAGCATATTCTTTTAGCTACAGTAAACGGCTTTTAATATTTATTTTACAGACATAAGCAACACTTTTCACATTTTAAAGTGCCATGTCACTAGCCTACTCATTTATAGTTGTGATGATTTATAATTTAATTTACTAGCTTGATTAGTTTCAAATTCATAAATAATTTACCCATGAAAAGTAAAGCAGAAGCAGAAAGTAAAGGATAAGTGTGAATGTCACTCACTACTAAGACCCATATACATAATTTTTATGACAATCAATACCCATGCGCCTCTAACATACTTAGCTACGGAACTGGTCATTTACAAATTATTCAGACATCTATTCCTTTTCCTAAGCAACCAATCAAAATAAACTTGACAGGCAGTTACCATTGTTGTCCTGGGGGTGTCTGGTTAGTCTAAAAGAAGGAAGCAGGGACTGCAAGACTCAAGAGGGCCACGTTGATCGTAGGTAAAGAGGTATACACTGATTATCACAAGCATGCACTAAGTTAGGTTATTTTTTAAACATAAATAATGCTTGTCAGTCAGTCATTCATTTACAAATTTAATTATAAAAAACTCCGTTATTGAAAATAACTAAAATTAATTCAGCCCCCAGAGGGACTGGAGTATTTTTTGGAGAATTTTCTTCATACCTTCCACTTCTGTTCCTTAAAAAAAGTTTATCAGTTATTCTGTTCAGTGACACTTCTGTGAACATAAGAGCTCAGTGAGATACACAGACTCACACTGATACAACCTGTTAAACACTCATTGACATACACCGATGCACTCTGTGTGCTGCAAACCCTGACAGTAATACACATTCACGTATTCAATGACACATCCTCAGTAACACAAGCTGACTTAGACACCTAGAGACAAATATCACTTCCTTGTTTCTGCTCTGTCTTAAAGAGAAATGAATAGACTGCAGCTTACAAAGGAGAAAACTTAGTGATTTAGAAATGATTAATAGCAGCAATTCACAACATAATGACATTATTCAGAACTCATTCACTGCCAAAAATGTGCAAATTAATCTTTATTCACATGGTCTAATGTACAAAATGTAAGCAATGTAAAGCATCTAAAAAGGGAGGCATAGTGGTAAAATGCTTGCAGAAATATCATTTCGCTCACTAAAATTTTCAAATGTGTAGGAGTGTTGCTAGGTTCCTATGAGACTCACAGTATAAGCCCACAGTTAGAGACAAACATTTAAACTGGGTTAAGCTTGTGATAACCTCTCGTTGAGGTCTACACTCTCACGGTGAAATTGGTATTAATAATGTTCACCTACTGCAGGTTTAGATCTGTCAGTGGCCTTGTCAATCTTGTATGAAGTGGTCAGAAAATGTCATAGGTATGGACAATGGTATTGGGTAAGTAGTCTCTCTATACTGGAAATAAAACACTGGCTGTTACAGTGAGGAAATATTTTAGACTTGCTGACAAAAAACTTTATAACTTTTGTTTTAAGACTAATCAGATGCTATTTTAGTGACATACCACTGCTTTTATAGAATTTACAGCTGCAATTTAAATATGAAGAGACAATATAGTGTATCAGGTAGACTGTATTGGTTCAGAGATTCCATGAGAAAGTGTCATTGCTTTGCTTTTATAAAGAATTCCTTCTACTTGGGAATAGATGCCATTTTTTTCTCATGCACAATAAACATAAAAGTAGCGTATTTTTCGGACTATAAGGCACACCGGACTATAAGGCGCACCTACAAAAAATGCCTGCTAAGGCAACTAGGTTCATATATAAGGCGCACCGGATTATAAGGCGCACTATATAGGGGTCGTGGCCAGCAGCCAACATGGCTTGACACTGTCCTGACATCGCGCCGCAGAGTACAGCAGAGCGCTCACTTTGGCGCGGCGGAGAGAAGGTGATGGTGGGGCTGCTGGGTGCAGGGAGCTGTACTCTGGGAGTACTCAGGGAGCTGTACCACCAACAGCACGATCGGGACCCTGAGGAGGTAGCACGGATCCATATATAAGGCGCACCGAACTATAAGGCGCACTTGTGATTTCGGAGAAAATTATAGTAATTTATGTGCGCCTTATAGTCTGGAAAATACGGTAAGTTCTGTGCATTTTTGTTTTTGCAGCTAACAAAAATAGCACATTAATGGGGCTTATTCATCATGCGTCACTTCGGGTTGCTACACTCTGATGGTTTTGCATTATTCATTAAGAGCTGGATTCCCTCAGTGGCAAATTGCCTTGCGCAAACATGCAAAGTGGTGCGAATTGCTTCGTAAGTCCACAACCGTTGTAGGCATCAGAACTGGATGCAAATTCCCCACATGGAAGCCTGATGAATACACAATGATGGGGAAGTGGAAAATGGACTTGAATTCTGATCTTTAGGCAACTGTTCAGTCTTTTGTGAATAAGTCCCTTAGTCTCCCTGTTTGACATAAATATTGGTATATGACATCACCACCACTCTTATGATTTTGAACTTACAATTGGTTGCACATAACAAATTACATAAAAGTGACACAAGCCAATATCATTACTTATGATTTCCTTCTTTAAAAGCTTACAATTACTGGGCATTAATGGAATGATCCTAGTAATCATTAATAGATTTTGTACAAAACTGTAGCACACACAGGCTTTACGGAATACTACCTATTTAGCATGAATGTACCATGCAGTCTGTACTTGTGTCATTTTCAGGACACCATCATGTGTACTTTACATTTGCCAGGTAAGAATTTACTTAGCCTGAAACTTAAGACTGGCACTTTATTCCTTTATTTAACTGTTTAGCAACTAACTGAAGCACATGTATCTGACTGCAAATATAATGCCAGCAAGACTGACAAATATATGTAGCAGAGTGTTTTAGAAAGAGATATTGCAACTTCCTAATGGGGCCCATTTGTAAAATGGGAAATCCCTTTTTTGATGTATTTTGACACATTTAGTTATTTCATTCAGATAATTTTTAAAACAATCAGTTTCTTCCCTCAACCGTTTGCAATTTCACCTTCTCTCTGTATAATTTTGCTGTGCACTTTACACATGGCATTAATAAGAGAAAAACAATGTAAACACTGTGATGTGAAAAGAGCAAGGCTATGGGTAAAAACTGGAACAACTGAAGCACAACTTAAAACAATCAAAGTAGCCAATTGTCATGTTTATTTCATTCCAAACAATCAAAAAGGCAAAAGGAGAGGTATTGCCCCTTAATAAATTTCCCCCCTTGTGTATTTACACAGGAAACCCATTTTTTGTTTGCTTGCTCTTTAAATAGTCTTAATGAATTTACTAAATAACTCTTTTTGCTTTAACTACTTTATATGTGCATATTTAGATTTTTCTGCCCCCAGCTACGTCTAATTTTTTTTTTAGATTTTTCTTACCTTGTGTCGTAGCCTTATAAAATGTGAAAATGGCTTAAGAGCAAATTCATCTTTTGATGGTCTTCCTTCAGTTATCAGAAGAAAACATCCCATGCACACAACAGTTGATAGCCAGCTCAGCATCTTCCTCTATTAGAAACATAAGAACAAATCTTAAAACTTTATAAAGTTTTAAAACTTCAGCTTTTCACCAGTGGTACAGAACAATGGTATATGTTTGAATTAGAATGAAAGAAATAATACCACAGGGAGAAATGTATTGTATATGCTGTAGGTCAGCCCCATGCATTTTTAATTTATCCTAAGAAAGTCTAGAATAGGGTGGGGGTTGCTGGGATTGCATTTTCTTACAGAAACAGTCCAGTCATCAACAACTATTTTTCTGTCAATTTGTTATTGTTGAATAAGGTTTTTGCAGCATATATTATTTACTTATTTCTATCCAATTCAATTAACAGCCACTTTCTTACTGAAGCTCCTTCTCTCTCACCTCCTTCTTCTTCAGCTGTTCAGTTTAAACTATTAGAACCTTAGATGGATGGCTCCAGCACAGGGGTTCTTAACCTGTGGGTCGGGACCCCATTGGGGGTCAAATGACAATTTGCCAGGGGTCACCTAAGACCATCGGAAATATAGGGATTGAATGGGGTCGTCCAATAACAATTAAGGAATGGGGGTCACCAAATCACAGGGAATTGTACTAAAGGGTCATAGCAATAAAAAGGTTGAGAACCCCTGCTCTAGCATTTAGTCAGTGCTGGGTAGTTCGCATTATGGAATGCAGTAAATCTCACTAGTTCATAGATGCAACAGTAATGGCAATTTTGCCTTGAAGGAGTAAGTGATTGGGTAGCTCCCAAAGATATTAAGCAGATAACTTACTCTCAGTTATTGCCAAGTAGTGTCCATGCTGAGGCTTTCACAAAAGAAGCTTCTAATAATAAAACCATAGGGATATCTGCTGATCCTTAATACGCCTTTGCCTATAAGTAAGTAGAGAGGACTGGTACATGGTACACAGAGAAAACCTTTGCTGGATTATCTAAACTTCCAAGGAAAGCTACAACTAAACAACCTATTTAAGAGGAAGGTACTCAGGCTAGCTCACCAATGGGAAGCAATTTACATGGCAGAGAAGTTTTCAGAGGTTTGAGGTTGATATCTTTGCTCTAGTTAGGGATTACATTGTGCACGGTAGGAATTTCCCTTCATGAGAATGGTGAAACTGTCAGCCATCAACTTTAATCTGCCAGTGCACTACTTGTCATTTGTACTAAAAGTCTGAGCATACTTTTATTTATTTTTTTTTTTTTTGCTGATTTATACAGTTCTATATTATGTGTAATATTCTAGTTGTTTAAGAATTTATTATTTTTAATTATAAGTGGGTTCTCATATGCTGATTTGGTGTGCTACTCTGGGTGAAGATCTAAAGGGACTTCTGGGGATTGTGGGTCATGTAGACATGTGAGTATTATATACTTATTTAGGAATATTTTTTGACAGACAGTAGTAATAAATAACAATATTGCAAATGTATTACAAAACTGAAAAATCAAGCACAGCTGAGGTTATATATGAAGATTAATAAATAAGATATGTTATATCTTTTTTTTATCTTATTGTTGCTCATAAACTCTTTTTTCATTTGTGTGTGAAAGGCAACAGATATGTTCACATGCCTTTCTGGAAAGTTCCTGGTAGCAATCTTGGACCAGTAACAATACTTTTCCCTAACTGTTGATTTAGTCTGCAAATTATTCAAGAAGAATATATGTTTTTTTGCTCTGCATTTCATTAAAATAGCATTTCACAGGTATCTTTTGTAAGTAGTATGTGAATATACTGTGTGACTAGACAAATGTACCTTTTACCTTGTAGCACATGGCAATAAAGATTGCAAATGGTACAAGTTAGTCTTGTTATATTTTAAAGGTTATTGTTACCAGAAAATAAGTTCTTTCTTTTTGCTTTATATAAGAACTAAAGCAACACTAGCAAGGCAATAAATTCACAAGCAATGGTTTTTACAGAGCATGTGTGAAAACCAATGTTGAAAAAAATGTAATTCTGAAAAAATGATAAAATGCTTGTGCTTGGATGGGATTAATTTGAGCGTTTCTTCTTTATTACCACAGCGGTCCATCTCACTTTATGACTGTGCAAAAGGCTATGTTTGTAACAGAAAAAGATATTATCATAGCGTGACTCAGCATACCATGCCATAAAGCAACCATTGTTTTCATTAGTGCAAACTGATGAACTTAACAACAAAGTGCTTCACATAAGAGATCTTTGCCAAAAATATTACATTTAATTGAAAGTTTTATGGAAACTACATATATTTTATCATAAAAAAATAGCACAGCACTGCTAATAGATATCCTAAAAATAAAATAGAATTCTAAAGCATAAAAGATTTGGAGATGACAATATAACTTTTAATATGAAGAAAACAATGCCTCATACAAAATGTTCCAGCGAGTGTTGCTTTCTTCCTTTTTCTGCTATATTCTTGAGAGTTCTATATTTAAGAGTATTTTCAACAATATGCTGCACTATGTAATCGTGCATACCTCACTTCAGTGTCTATCATTTTCGGGTTTATACTTTCATGATACTTGTGATAATAGAAAATGCATTTGTGGAACTAAAACATCAGTCAAAATAAATTAACTTTTCTGGGAAAATTCTTTTGTAGTACCTTTTGACATTGCACATTCTTATCCAAGTTATCTTTTACACAACTGTCATATATTTAAATACATTTGAACAAATCAAATACAGTATAACTATTTCCAGCTCTACAGACAGATACATAGACAATAGTATAATAAAACACTGGTGTTTGCATTACAATTTTAGACTACATCGGCAACACAAATAAAAAATAAACCAAAGGCAATTTTCAAAGTAGATATGGATCTTTGGAGAATAGAAGATCTACAGGGAAACTAATAAGCAACAAGCCACACCTGGGGCCATTCTGTCTGAGAAAGATGATGACATATTTGTTCACTGATTGCATTATTATCTCAATAGATTTTTAAGTGCCAATTTAGAAGCCAAAAGGTCAAAAAGACTGCCATGGTCACAAACTGCTAAGCTGTGCCTTTGCAATCTTAAAAGGCTAAACATATTTTGTAAAAAGATTTCCTGGGATGAGGTCCCTCAATAACAGTAATCATTAAATGTCAAATGTATTTTACAAAGCTTCAGTGCTATGACTGTCATAATAATTGACTAGAATTATACTCGCTTAAGCCACTGATGTTATATAACAAGGATCTTTGCACTAGTAAATGTGTAAAGAGTAGAAAAATGTTTCTCCAACATAATGGAACTGAGGAGTTGAAAAATAACCGTTCATGAATATAATCCCTATATTTCCTACAAGAGGCAGAGCTGGGCAAGTCTACACAACCCCTTACATTCAGGTGTGTATTTCTCCTTCAGAATATCTTAACTGTAGGTTAGTCTTCAGCTTTTTTTTGATAAGGATCAAGCAAACATTCTTAACCTTGAAGATCCTTAAAATAAGCAATGAATTACAGGAGTTAGGCATGATAAAAGATTGCAAGTCTAATACCTATTTATTTTGATCCACCAAAGATATTAATTAATAGTAAATTCTCAGAAAATATACATTTTGAGCTTACCTCACTGATAATATAGATGTTCTTTAGTAAACAAGTTACAGAAAACATAAGCTGCCCTGTAACACTGCAACTAGCCACACAGAGAGTGAACATGTATTTATACCATGAAGTATTAAAGAAATGGTAAATTAATAGGTGTATTTGACATAAGAGATTTTCCCCTTGAACTCTCCATTTCCTGCCAGAGGCAAGAAGCCCAAGAATGGAAATTATGGTTCATGCCTAGTAGTGTATATAAACAGTGTGTGTGTTTGGGGTGCTGCCTTGTATACTCTATAATGCTAGTGACTAATCACTGGTGTGTGAAGCATAGTTAGGAAGGAGCCAAAGAAAAAGGTTACTTGTAGTAATAGTTCTCCAAACTGAGTATTAGGGCGATATTTAATAAGCCCGAAAAGACGCGATTTCATCTTTTCGGGTTTATTAAATTGTCTCGCGAGATGATGCCGCGAAATCACATGGGGATTTTGCTTTACGAATTCCGGAATTGGATCTTTCAATCGAAAGTTTTAGTAGCCATAGAAGAGATGGCTACCTTTCAATGCATATTAGTTTTTGACAATCTAATTTAAAAGAGTAGAATTCACACTCCACAAGATTAGAGCTAAGCCAAGTATTAATAATGCACTTTTTAGAGGTCAGGACAAGCTGCAAAATAACATTACAAAACAACCAATAACAGAAAAAAATGGAAAATAAAAAAGGAAATATTCATTTTAATTAGGGTGGCAATTTTGCTATAATAGACTATAGCAAATGCCAAACATTGCCCTTGCAATTTGTAATGCTAGGAGAGCTGCACACATAAAAAATAGTACTGGCAGTTTCTAAATAATACATTATGGTGATTAGTTAAATATATAAACTGTGGAGTTGTTTTTTTACATACTCTTGTGATGTCATTTTACAAACTGTGCAATGTCCTCTTGAAGTGGTATTATTTAATTAATTCATTATACAAAATAACATAGCTCTCCCTAAACAGTTACTGTTATATTTTAAAATATGACCTGGAAATGCTTGATTATCATGAAACCAACATATGTTTTCTATAGATTTAAACAGCATTTACCTGTGCAGTCCAGGTACACTATTAAAAGGTTTAAAAGTTACAAAAAACTTGCCCTCTACCCATAACCCCCAAATATTGTAACAAACAGAAAAAAGAAGCACTTAAGACAGCATTGGCAGAAATGTTGACCGCAACTTTTCCTAAAATCTTAACTATATAAAGATATTATGTCAGCAGTTGCAAATAGCAACCGGTACAACATAAGAACCAAGAACCACAGGAGTCTCACACCAAGGGCAAAATTTATTAAGCCCGTAAAGACTCAATCCGAGTCCTTGCGGGCTTAATCACGCGAGAATTCTCGCGCTATCATCAGGCGGGATCTCGATTGCGCTTCTCTGCAATCGGATCTTTCGCCCGAAAGGTAAGTTCTATGGCTACAAAACTTTCGGGCGAAAGACCAGATTGCAGAGAAGCGCAATTGAGATCCCACCTGATGATCTCACGAGAATTCTCGCGCGATTAAGCCCGCAAAGACTCGAATCGAGTCTTTACGGGCTTAATAAGTTTCGCCCCAAAAGTCTTAAGCTGCTGGCCCCAGCTCGACACTACCATAACTCACCAAATACTACAAACAACATTGTCAGTGCCATTTAACCTCATACGTTGTGATAATTAATATACAAAGAGAAAAAATACAAGTACAGATGGCATATTACCAGTGATGCCAGCTTACCACTAGAATCAGAAAATCAGTTCTAAAACAAGTAAAGTTTTTAATTTTTGTCATTGTTTTTAAAAATGTTTTTAACTGTTTGCTTATAATTTCTCTTGTTTACATTTAAATAGTCTCCTAGTTACTCAGATCCATTAATCTACCAACATTAATCTACCAACCAGGTGCTGAGTTTAGTACTGAAAGAATGTTATTACAGAGTCAGAAAAGAAAGAGAAGCAGTCAATAAGACTAATATATGACAGATGAAGCCTTAGATTAATTGATTTTCTGATTACCATAAGTCAGCATGTTCCAGAAATCAAAAATAGTATATAAAATAGAAAGTAAGCTGATTTAAAAACTACCAAAAAAATGAATTTTAAGGTGAACCATCCCTTTAATTGATACAGATAACACATGAAAAAAAACATGAAATAATAGCTGAAATTTGCTTTCCATGACATATTAAGAAACATGATTATGGAGAACATCCTTTTTAATAAAAGATACAGCGATGCATAATTCTAATGAATAAACTAGTTTTTGTTGCGTTCGTTCTGCAAAATCTTACATAGTATCCTTATAAGACGAACATTTGTATAAGAATTCGTTAAAATCTTTTTCTAGCTGTAATTGGTCTTTATATCATTATTCTGAAATCTGAAGTCAAAATAATCTTTCCCAGGTCTTTAACTTTTTTTTAAAAAATCTTGCCTAAACAGTGAAATCTGAAGCTGTTTATATGGTTTGCATTTCGCTCTAAAACAGTTCAACAAAATCATACTAAATGTATGCAGGCACATTGCCACTTTGCATTCTCTTAAGCAGAATTCCCTGATGGGGTTATTTTGTAACATTTTGTTTTCTGAGTAGGCGAAGCTGAATGAAGCATTGATAAAGCCTTTTGCTGAGAAAAGAAAAAAAAAAATCTACAAATCCCCTGTCATACAGAAGAGGCTAAACAACCCAGTGCCTGAGAAGCTGTAATATCCAGTCTGTTTATGACTTTGACAAAAAAGTACAAACTTTTATGGGAACTGGAAAAGGTTTTTTATAGAACAATGAGACCAAGGGGCATATTAACTAAAATTGAATTGTTTTTCGATTTGAAATTGAATAGAAAAATGTGGTTTTTTTACTGATATCGACCTCTTCTCCTTTTTAATAAACCCCTTTCTGGGTTCCCGGCACTGGTTATCGCCAGATGATATCTATATCAGTATCGTTTTTATGGATATTGCCTATTTTGAGCAATATCGTTCTAACATCGAATGACCAATACTGCTAAAGGGCTATTTACTAAAATTTTCTTGCTTACTACGCTCAAACTTATCACTCAAAATGATTCACCTCCCTGGGAGTGGGGGGGGACTACTTGTTTTGTTTATGTCCACCCTGTCCCACAGGAACATGGGGGTAGGGGGAAGCAGTGGCGTAGCTTCTGTGTAGGGCGCCCGGGACAGTGCGAGG
>JAKJJM010026411.1:0-13154 GCA_021901965.1 Pipa carvalhoi | reverse complement strand
AGGGTTGATGATCGCACCATCAACTAGAATGGAAAAGGAGGGAGCGGGTCCAGGTTTGGATGGAAAGATAATCAGTTCCGTTTTAGAGAGATTTAATTTGAGCTAGCGCTTGGCCATCCACAAGGAGATTGCCAGGAGACAGTTGGAAATTTAGTCTGTATTTCAGGTTTTAGCACAGGAGCGAATAAGTAAAGTTGGGTATCATCTGCATACAAGTGATACTGAAGACCAAATGAATTGATGATATCATCCAAGGAAAGAGTGTACAGGGAAAACAGGAGGGGGCCAAGGACCGAGCCTTGGGGTACCCCCACCCTAAGAGGAACAGGAGAAGAGGTATCGGTAGCATGGGAGACAAAAAAGGAATGATCAAAAAGATAGGAAGCCAGCCAAGGTGCAGCTTGATTATGGACTCCAAGCATATGGAGAAATTGAATAAGAAGGGAATGATCAACAGTGTCAAATGCAGCCGATAGGTCTAGGAGAATTAGTACAGAAAAGTTCTACCTCCTCTATCTCCATAATCTAAGTGGCATAGAGTGTAGATTCTAGGAGAATAAAATAATTCTTTCCAATCTTACTTACATATATGAATGCAGTGAAACCACTGACATTACCAACATTTGCTAATATCAAAATTAAAGTCATTCTCAGCAAGCACACATATATACTGGTGTGCCCAGTTTAAATAATATGCTGACAGGTATTGGATAGAGAACATATTTTCAACATGAGGTTCATTTATTAGAATTGTATTAAAATTCAGGTTCAGCAGAGCATAACAGTATCATTTTAGTAATACTTATATTGACAACACTACATGCAAAAAGGAGTACATGCAAGCATAATCACAAAGCGCAGCAAAATAATATAAACCATGATCTCAACAGCTTGCAATCTATGTCCTAAATGGTTAACTACATCCATTGTGCTTTAACTCCACCTACAATTCCAATATTTGATATGAGCAATACAGTTGCTTGTGCAATTTATTTTTAAGAGTGGGACAATAGCATTAGAGTGAAGGTTAATTATCTCACTGGAATATCCTAGTGATTTTTTTCTTATTTTGAGATGGTTCAAAGACATTTATTTTGGTTATTAAAGTATAATGTATGTTATGTTTGAAAATAAATCTTAATGACTGCTCATTACTGCTCAGTACTAGAGAATACATTAAAGATTGTATTACAGCAATACTTGATTAATCCTACAGGCTATTTAAGAATCTACATTTCAGTTTATTTATTTTCTCCAATTCATCTAGCTTGAGGGATAATTTGGGAATCATTTTCACATTTAAAAAGTGTCACAATTATGAGATATCTGCCAAAATATTTTTAGTGTTGGAAGCTTTTGGCAAGCATATTACAAAGCATGTCCTTTGTTGGGACTGTTTAATACCTTGCACTCCTTGCCCTTTGATCTACAGTAGATGGAGCTGGAATATATATATATTATAAAACCAGTAGAAACAATATTGACTAAACAGTATTCTAGCATGTAAGCAACTCAAAGCAAGGGGGATGGAGAAAATGCATTCAATTTACAACTAAATTTAATTATGTTGAATATTTCAGAAATAAAATAATAATTCTTATATAAAAAAAAATAAAACTAGATCTCATTCCTAGTGAAATTACAAAATAATTAGCAGAAAATCACTAAAATAATAAAAATGTTATATATTAATATAGAATCATCTCTCTACTATTGATTTGTGAACAAAAGCTCCATCTTCTGAGACAAACCCAGATACAGTGTGGGCACCACTATCATTAACTTACAGTAGATTCCACATATCCCCTTATCTAAAAAATTACACTGGTGATCAATTTCTCTGTAAGGGCTTTCTCAAAAGTAGCACTCATTGCTTCTCTTCTTATTAATGATACCCTAACCCAATGATCTTTATTTTGGGATAAGAGAACATCTTTATTCATAATTAATTTGTGTCTGTCATGTGAGGGTGTTGTGTTTGAGGGGAGATATTTTGCCCCAATAATGTGAACATATCACTGGAGGTCAGTTCTGGTGTTACAGATCACCCCAGCTGCAGGCTAGAGTCTAATTTAAAAGTCAGCTGGGAGAGCCAGTTGGGTGTGGTTGATGTTGCTAAACGAGGAATCTGTTTCTGTGGATGATGCTGTGAGTCAAAACTGTATGATTTTTGTTTTGTTTTGCCAAGAAAGGCTTTGTTTAAGTTAATTTTTGAAAATAAATGCTGAATATATAAGAAATTTGCTGTTTGTGGTATGTTAATCACGAAAGACTGCTAAAGCAATTTAGTGATTCCCTACAATGGCTATTTTCAAACGTGTCTTTTGATATTCTTTGCAATGTTTTTTTCATTTGTCAGCTCATGCCGAATTGAGAAGGGGCTCAAATGTGGAACACATGCCATTGAGTTTTGCAGATTGGCTGCAGAGTATGTTGTCAGAGCTACACTATCTAGGTAGAATTATGTGGATAACTGAATATAACACTAATATGAGCTTGTTGGACCTCTCATTCCACACAAGGGTGTTAATAAATAAATATTTAGTTGAACCCCCAATTGCAGCTTTAACTTTAATTAATAAGCCTTTATTATTCTGGGAAGCTGTTGTTGAATATTTTGTAATGAGTCTGTGAAAATATTTTTCTCATTTAGCCAAAAGGGCATTTGTGGGATCAGGCACTGATGTTAAACAAGAACATCTGAACCACAATTGATATTTCAATTATTACCAAAGGTGCTTAATAAGGTCGATGTCTGGGCTATGCTCAGACCACTAAGGTTCCTCATCATCATACTCATCAAACTATATCTTTATTGATACTTCTCGTGCAGTACCTATAAATAAATCAAGCTGGAACAGGAAAGAGTCTTCCCCAAACTCTTGCCACAAAGTTGGGAGCATTCCATTGTTTAAAATGTCTTTGTATACTGTAATGTTAAAATTACCCATAAATGGAAATTAAGGGCCTAGCCCAAACTCTGAAAATAACCCCAGAAAATTATCCTCTAACCTGTAAAGTTTACAGTAAGAAATATGCATTTTGGTTGATTTGCAATGTTCTCTTGCATCCCTCAAACTCAGAGTCATTCAATCAGAATTCAAGAAAGAGTTGCATGATATGGGCAGTGCAGTGGCTCAGTGGTTAACACTGCTGCCTTGCAGCGCTGAGGTCCTGGGTTCAATTCCACCCTGGACATAATCTGCATGGAGTTTGTATGTTCTCCCCGCATTTGCGTGGGTTTCCTCCCACATCTGTGTGTGTGTGGCTGAAACCAGATTGTAAGCTCTACAGGGCAGGGACTGAAGTGAATGGTTTGTCTGTGTAAAGCGCTATATAAATACAATCCAAATACCAAAAAAAAATTTATCAGGCCAGAGAACACATTACTACAGCTTCAGTGTACAGTGGTAGTGTGCTTTAGGTATGGCTAAAACTCAAAGTAAATCAGTTGTAAAAATCTTTGATGGATAAAACTATTTCCTGGTTTTCAGCCACTAAAACATAGTTGGTGAGTACAAAGCGGACAGTGTAAACTGTATATATAATAACTGTAGAATGAAATTCTACAAAAAGAATACCCCATATATGACAAATGTAGAGTGTTGTTTACTCTGATTGGGTTAATGGAGGCTGATTGAGAAGTAAAGAATACTTTTATAATATCAACAAAACAATCTTCTTTATTTCATCCTTGATTCCTTTCAATAGCTTTAAGTAGGCTATGTCCAACTGCAGATATAAAATAGTTGTTTGGCCATTTCATAGTTACAGCTGTGTATATCGGTAAAGGCATAATTGGACAGGAGCTTCATTATCAAAGGTTTTTGTGATAAAGAATAGACTGAGAAAAAATGAAATTGTTTGTACTGTTTGACTGAAATAAGTACTTGAGATGTTCTTTCAAATTAACTGAAAAATACAAAGACAAGAAAATCTCATCTCAAAGGTACACTAAAAGACAACTTCATAGCTTGAATAAAATCTGGTTGTTTTGCTTTTTTATTGACCATCTATATTCATTCTATTTCATTCTGATAATTGTTTTATAATATCTTTTAGAACTTATATTATATACTGAGCTAACATTTTAACCAGTTTGTTTTGTAATTGCTGTTTTAGCAGAAAAGAAAATTACAACATACAGTAGACTGAAAATAACAGTACGTTACAGAATATTTAATATTTACTTGTTCAGTAAGTGCTCTAACATTTTATATTTATAAAAAGTAGTGTTACTTGAAGAGCAGAATACAAGTAAGCTCTAAGGGGCAGGGACCTCCAACCCTCTTGTATCAACCACAACCTGGCACTTAAAGTGAAGTATCCTTGTGATATTATACTTGTATTGTTTTATGCACTTTTCCATGTCTATATTATATTTGTATTGTTGAATTGTACAGCTCTGCATAAATTTGTGGCACTTAATAAATAAAATTAGACATACATACATACAAAATATAACTAATGATATTCTTTGTAGTTATAAACTGTTGCTAATCTTATATTTGGCATTTTAATGAACATATTCTGCTACACAGTGATTTAGCAATGCCTTGAAAGGTACATAATAGATGATGAAATAAGTAAAAATAAGAATCATAAAATTTATACTATTTCACAAGTGGTGAGTTCCATGCCTTAAGGATTTCAATAGAACAGTGACAAATATTTATAGGAAAAAAAACCATTTCTGAATATTATTATGAAGTATTTCTGAATATTATTGTTACATAATAATTAAAAAGGGTTTATTCAGTATAAAGTTAGGCTTTGAATGGACTGGTCCCTTTAACCTTGGTAGACTGGAAACTTAAAACATGTTGGATGTGTCTTGGCTAATAACTGAAGCATAGAAAATTTCCATGTAAGCAGACTAAGGGAAAGATGCTTAGGATGGACAAGTTTCAACCACAATTAATTTTAATATATAAAAAATAATCAATGTTTCTACCTGTAAGACAGAGCAGGGTATTTATCAAGGTCATTTTGACCTGTTTGCTGCTTTTCGAATCTATTCGAAACTTTTTGGTGACTTTTTTTAAATAGAGGTTTTGGAAGCATATTAGAGAGATTAAATATATATACGTATGGGAATATGACAATTAGACTTAGAATTAAAATTAGTTATACTGTTGAATCTCTCATTGCTAAGTATGTTATAACAAATACATTCTAGGAACATATTTATTCGTTTACTAACGAAACTTCATTGTTTTTGCATTTTCTGCAATTTTGTTTTAGATTTTACTAATTTTGATAGTTTAGGCAACAACATTTTTGCTAAATTATTTATGTATCATTCAAATGAAAATAAATTAAACATTTTTGAGGCAAAATTGCAGTTTGATTTTTTTTCCTTTTTGGAATATACCAAAAATACCTACTTTAATCTTGAAAAATATGCACTCTAGACTGCATTGAATGGTGACCTAACACTCAGCTATTTGTTATCTTTTTAGATTTGCATTAAAATTCTTTTATTACTGTGTATTTTAGTGATGGGTGTTATTTAGGATAGAACTGACAATTTATATAAGTATTGAGCATAATTTTGTGTTTTTTTGTTCTAATGAATGTGCTGTTGAACATCAAAATGCCAAATCAAATTATGATTATAAGCCTGGAACACCTTGTTATATAGATAAGATAATGGGCAAATGAAATTCCTACTCAGTCAAAGGTGAGCATAGCACATTACATACGCAAAAGAGAAAGGACATAATAACTCAGCCATAAGACACACTCAACATGGGCAAACTTTACAGAGGTCTGGTAACTCATAGCAACTCATAGCAACCAATTAGAGGTTGGATTTTACAATTCCAGCTCTCTACTACAGTGAATGGTAACAGCTGATTGGTTTCTGTGAGTTACTAGATCTCTGTAAATGATTTCCCCTGTTGATGAATTCTCCTGTATAAGTACATCACTTTAGTTTTTAGACTTTGCGGGATATTTATCAAGCTTTGTGCTGATTTTTACAGAATCGAATACAACTTTTCAATGTAAAAAATGCATAAAAAAGTGATTTTCTATATATTGAAAACAGTATTTTCAAAAAGGCGATACTGGCATAACAAAATAAATACTGTTTCTCCAGCATTAGGCCATCAAAAAACCTTTTTGACTGTGATAAACTTCCCCCTTTGTCTCAGGACACTCTGATCTGTTTACAGAAATCACTGCATAGTGCCATTTTGGAGGTACCAAAAAGTTACAACATAACTTTAACCAGGCAAGGATCTCTGGAAGGAAATAATCTAAAACAGTACAATTTTATCTTCTTATCCCCCAGTGACAGAAAGAACTACCGTATGTTTTAGAATGTATCAGAGATCTTTTTTCCCTACATGTGCATGCTAATAAAAATACAAAGGCATGTGGTTTCATTTATATGAAAGAAAAAAATGCTTTGAGAATATAATCTGCTTAGTATTTGCTTCAGTAGCTGGACAAATCCAAAATAGACTAGTCTTATTATGTAATTACTATATGAAAACCTGAGGAAGAATGTGAAGATTTAACATTTTTATAGACAAAATGACAATCCCAAGCTTAGAAACAATGCTGCTTAAGCAGAGTATTTTTTTATAAGTAATTCACTGTCATCAAAGAGGTCCACATTTCTCCCCTCTTCCCATTCATTCTCATGTGCTTGAAAGCGATAGCTATAAGAATGAATGGGAGTGATTTGGAGCACTGCAAAATTTTAGTTTAATAGGTCCCAGTGCAGAACCTGCATTGCCTCCCCCTGTTCCAGGCCCAGTATTTTTAAAGACAACTGAAAGGAATTAGAGACATTGCCCCCCATCAGGTCCTCCATTTCAAGGAAAAAGGTGTTATTAATCTTCAGTAGAATGGTGGAAATATACAATCCAAATGAACATGCTGCCTTGACTGGAAGGGAAGTTTTTGATGCCAATACAATAATATTGGATTGTTTGTTTTGATTAGCACTTTGACTAAACAAAGCCCGTTGGGCATTAGAGTGCATGATATTTTTATATGAAAAGAACAAAATTCTTTAATATTTTTTCACATCCCCTGAATAACCAGACACTTCGACAAGGTAGTACAATCTGAATCTACAGCAGTTTCCCACCATCTCAGGAATAATAACATTTTATAGAAATCTCAAAGTATGACTTCTAACTAGATTTAGGGCAAAATTTACAAAACTCAAAAAGGTTGATTTCAACCTTATCAAGTTTTTTCAATGTAAAAACAAAAATTCTTTGATACAGAGAAACTCACAGTTTAAAAGCAAACAGAAATAAATACATAATTTTCCATAATATAAAGGTATGATAGTGAGATAGAAAAACAGGAAAAAAAGAGATTATACTGAAATAAATAAACTATTAGAGCATAAAGCAATCAGGTTTCATAAATACTGCAAGGAATAGATTAGAGCTGACAAGTGGTGGAGGGGTGATAAGGGGGGATGGGATTCTGTGTTACAGAGACAATCACAGTATTAATGCAAACAAATAAATACATACTTTGCCATTATATAAAGTTATGATAGAAATGATATGATAGTGAGATAGAAATCCAAGATCCACATTGAGTCCTGTATTTTTGGTATTAACATGCATTATCATTTTAAGTTTAAAAGCGTTTCTTTCTTGTGTGTTTTTAAAGTTCCCATTGAATATTTAGATTTTTAATTGAGTGATTGTTTAGGTTAAAATGGATTCCAACTGGGATGCAGGGTTCCTCATTCTTAGAAGGGTGAATGGATTGCCTATGTAGTTTCATGCTCATGTGGAGTTTTTGGCTAGTTTCTCCAATGTAGCAGACATTTTCACATGCAGTACACTGTATCATATAAACTACATTGGCAGTGGCACAAGTGTAGGATCCACTGATCTTGTAGGTTTTATCCCCATGTCTGGCTATGGAATCTTCACGTATGTGGTGGCATAATTTGCAGCGTTGATCTTTCTTGCAAGGTTTTGTTCCCTCGTATTTGTTTTGTTCTGTGGGAAGTTGGCGGCTGACAAGTTTGTATTTTAGATTTGGCAGCTGTCTGAATGCCAGTATTGGGGGACTGGGGAAGATATCCTTTAATGTATTATCTCCTGATAGATGTGGCTGTAACTCTTTGATGATTTTACGAATCCCTTCTATTACAGAGTTGTAAGACGCCACCAGAGGTATATGTGAGCAGAGGTCTTTGCTTTTGTGTGAAAGTAAGTGTTCCTGTGGAATATTGGTTTCTGATTTTATTTTCTTGGAAATTGTCTCTTGTTTGTATCCTTTCTCTCTAAAAGTATTAGAAAGTGTAGTAAAGTGTGCATTCCGGTCCTCTGTGTTGGAGCAGATTCTGTGATATCTTATTGCTTGGCTGTAGATGATGGCCTGTTTAGTATGGCAAGGATGAAAACTGGAGCTGTGTAGGTATCTACATCTGTCTGTGGGTTTTTTGTAAATGGAGGTTTGTAGTTTGCCTTGTTTTAAAGTAACAGTAGTATCCAAAAAGGGGACACACGCTGAGGAGTAAAGCATTTTCAATTTTATGTTGGAGTGAAAGGAGTTAAATTGCTCTGTTTATTGTCTGTCTATTTTAGTATAATGTCTTTTTGCCTGTTTTTATGGCTTTGTAACTCACTTCTAAATTCAGTATTGCTTGAGACTTGAGAAAGGGAGGACAGACCTCTTGAAAGCTTGTCTAAACTGAATGTTAGTCTAATAAAAAAGTATCACCAAGTACTGCTGCACTCATTTTTCATATATATTTATATATATATATATGCAATGTGATACAGGGTAGAAGAGATGTAATTGTTTAAATTCTAAAATCCTCTTGTTCTATATCTAAATACTGATTTCTACAAATCTCTAAATATTATGGTGCTAAAAATATTACAATTCATTTTGCTATAGCTTGCCAAGCATTGCAAATTGTATAAAATAAATGGTTATTCCACTGTATCTGTTTCCCAATATGTTTAATATTGTATAATAGTGGCATTGGGTACCGTTTTTGTTCCACACTTGCATAATTGTAACATTCTGGGGCTTATCTATTAAAATGAGAATTCAACTGTCAAAGTGAACTCTTGTCACTTTGGGTCACTCTGATAGTCACAAATTCTCAATGACATATTCACCAAGGGGGAAATTTAATAACTGCGAAAAGACTGCTGTCTTTCCAGAATCTCGCGCAAGTTTTTTGTTCGAGTTTTTCGATCAAGTTTTCAATGGAAAGGTAGGCTACCTTTCCATTGAAAACTTGATCGAAAAACTTGATCAAATAAGTCGCGTGAGAAACTCGCACAAGAATCTTGCGCGAGATTCTGGAAAGACGGTAGTCTTTTCGCCGTTATTAAATTTCGCCCTAAGTGTTGGTTTTCCATAGCGAAGAAGTGAACAGCGTTGGATGCAGTTTATTGCATAATTTCAGAAGAATGGGGGGAGCCCTGTCATTAACTCCCTAATTTGACACTTTAATCTGGCGAAGTAAAATTGGTGATTTCCACACAGCACACCTTGGAGCTCTGTCAGTTTATAGCTGTTGTAAGCATCCAAATTAGTCACAAAAATTCACCACATTGCAGAGTTTGTAAATATGGGAAGATAGGGAAGTGGCAAATGGACGGATATTCTGATTTTAACACGACGTTCATGAAAAAGCCCCTCAATGCCACTTATGCCTTCTACTACATGGAATCTCTGTGCTGCTGAGTTATAGATTGGTATATCAGGTATAATTAAACCCCAAAGAATAAGTTAAATTATTACAAGTGATTTGTAGTTTCCAATTTACCTATAATAGTTACTGTATGAATTTTCCTAAAAATAAATAATCTTTTTTTCTTAACACAGAATGGAGAACATCTGCATGTTGTAAAATAAGCTTCTAATCTTTATAAGTAAAACCCCGGCCAGGAATGAAAATAGTAAAGACTTCCAAGGCTCTGACTGATAATTAATCGTATTCAACATAGGAGGCACATTCAAAGTATACAGTATTGAAATTTATTTTGGCAAATCGGTACCCAGGTTTTTAATGTAAGCCCAGTGATGTGGAAAATGAAAACTTAACACTAGGTGGAATACAAAGATAAAACTTCTGTTTTTGATGGATTTATTATAAATCCTGAGACATTTTGAAATATATTAAGTAACTTTATTTTTTAATCACTCCCAGTTGTTGGTTACTGTTAAAGAGAAGAAGATTGCCTGAGACAATGGGCTTTCTTTTTTTTTTTTTTATCTCCTACAATTATCCCTTTAAAGTCATGAAAGGTTAATATTTGGCTGATAAAAATATTCAAAGGGTAACTTACTCAGGATAAAGTACCATTTCGAACAGTTTATCAGTTATTCCTATGCGGTGCTTCCAAGGGATATTCCACACTGCCGACTTTTGTGCAGCTCATTAACTTCTGCAAAATGTTGCGGTTTTTACTTGTAAAAACCATTTATGAGAACGTTTACATTGACAATAGTGATTGCAACAGATACTGGGAGCAGAATGTGACTGCTACTTTCATACAAAACATCCAGCAGCTGCAACTTTCCAAATACCATTTAACTTGAAGGCACACTAAAGCTTGTAAAAAAGAGCTTTCTATTTATTGGCCACCCAGTTTTAAGTACAACAACTGTTATAATGACAGGTTTAGAATTACCGATTTTGCAGAATAATCATAGCAATAGAAAAAAAAACCAAACAAGCACTTGGAGCAGAGGTTATCAGCGAATCCTAACCCTTGCTCCTGTTACCTCTGTGCAGGCTGCTACTTGTGTGCAGCATTTCAATTATTAAGCAGTTTTTGACTTTGAGCTGGTTGAGGCTGCTTTTCTCCAGATTTTCAGCTTCTCAGAGCTTGCCTTACAGCTAGGGCGAAATTGATTAAACTCAAAAAAGCCGTTTTCGTCCTTTTCAATTATATTCAATCGAAAAACTCAATTGAAAAAAAAAATTCGATTACGTTTTTTGATCTAATTAATTTGGTCGAGTTTTTTTGATCGAGTTTTTCAATATCGATATATCGGGGGAAAAAAAAATCCTTTTCCACGTGGAAAACTACCTCTATGCCACATTCAACAACCGTAATTGAAACTTATCGATGGAAAATATAATATTCACTATTGCAATAATGAAAGCATTCCCGTTGAAATTATTGATATTGTGGAAAATGAATTTTATCGTAGAATAAATTCATATTTGATATTGCAATCTTCCATCGAAATTATCAACATTGCAATATCGAATAAAATGGCCTTTTCGAATTGAAAAAATGTCACCCTAATTTTTCTTTAACAAGTAAAAGTAAATTTGAATTAGCTTTAGTGAGGGAGGAGGCTCTAGGAATAGCTAAAAACCTCTTCTCCAAGTACTTGGTTTTTTTTTTTCTTCTACCACTATGACTATTTTGCAAAATCTGTAAGCCTGCCATTTTAACACTTGTACTTTAAACTAGGTAGCCAACATACATTTTATATATATTTTGGGACTAATACCTTCTGAATATTTTCAAAATACAAAATCCTGTAGAACTTGTTTCCATCTCCCTGCACAGGGTATTGATATGAAGTCTAAAAGGCCAGTGAATTTAAAGCAACAGTACCGGTAACAGTACAGTACTGACCTCTCAAGGTATAGTAAAAAGTATACTCAAAAACACTATGGTGGATCTACCTGCCTCATGATGGGTGGAAAAATGGGAAATCTTCAATAAAAATTTGCTAATAAATTCATTTGCTCTTAGTTAATCTTTCTTGTCTTTTTTGCAATTGCAAATTAACTTTAATATGGTTGTTGCTTACTTGGCTTTGTAACTTCCCTTTCAAATATTTTTTTTAACTTCTGGGCAAATGTATGTGCTTGTTTGCAAACCCCTTTTTGTAGGAATGACAAAACACGTCAAGACATTTCCCTCTTTACGGCAAAGCTCTGTCCAAAAATGAAGAGCAATAACCAGGTGCCTTCCTCTGAAATTTTGACCCCAATCTCCCTATCAAGCAGGAAAATTACGAGGATGCACCTGAGGAAGGGAGGAGTTGTTCCACCCCAAAACGTTTGCACTCTGTTGATCATTTGTGAGATGTCATCCGCACATTAAAGCACATCTATTATTTGGACGCCTGCCTTCTGCTTTGTTTTCATTATTAAGGTTGGGGTGCCTGGTTTTGGCTCCATTTTTGGCCAGGATCCTTTTCTATTTGCAGAGGATGGGAGAATAACTTAACAAAAAGCACATATAGGAATATAACACAATGATGGGTACATTTCGGATGGAACTTGCAGTCCACAACTTGCATATTCAGTAGGTACCTTTCTCCTGTAAAGGCAAACATGGATTCAGTATTTTGGAGGTTCTTTTAAAGGCTAAGGGTGGTATTTCTAAAAATTGTACAAGTTTTCTCCTGGTATATTGATATTGACATACCTATAATTAGGTTGATAATAGAGATATTGCCGATATCGATATTTATTAAGTCCCTTAAGACCTTTTTTTATTGCTGAAAGGTGTTTGCCTGGTTGAGGGTGGAGAAAACCCATTATTCCCTATGGAGATGGTTTTGTAAGGTTTTCTAAGTCCCTGTCAGAAAGATTGGCAATATCAGGATTGATATTGACCGAGAAGGAGTTCCATTGAAAGTAATGTAAAGGTATTAACGCATCGATATTTATCAGTATTGATCTTTTCTATATCGATACATTTTATTCGGCACTACATAAATCGAGGGAAATAAAAAAAATGCAGCAAAAAGAAAAAATGGCGATAATGTGGCGAAAAGCATCATACTGCGACAAATGAGGTCGAAATGACCTTTATAATTTTCTCCTTAAGGGTTTCATTATCTAAAACTTATTTTCAAACTTTTAGACAATTAAACTGGCTGTCCTTAGTGCTTCACAGCTAATCAAGCTTTTTTTATCATATGTCCTTTCTTTTTACTGACACTATATGGTCAGTAAGTCTTACTGCTGCAGCACATAAAATAATTGAGGGGTTGTTAAGGGATCATGTACATAAGTATGTGACAGAAAATGAGTTATTAGGAATAGTCAGCAAGGATTTATGATGGATAATAAGAGGATGGTCACGTGCAAGACATGCCATGAATAGGTACTATCCTGTTAACTATGTAGATTGTTTCGTGAAGGGAGTTACCCAATCATCAGTTTCCCT
>JAKJJM010026347.1:0-13482 GCA_021901965.1 Pipa carvalhoi | reverse complement strand
CAGGCAGCACAGTATGGGGAATAAGGGGGTTGTGAGGCAGGTAGCTCAGGGGGAAAGAGGGGCAGAAGGGGAAGGAAATCAGCAAGGAGAAGAGCAGCAGAAGGAAATCAGGAGGGAGGGGGGCAGCAGGGGAAGGAAATCAGGAGGGAGGGAGCAGGGGAAAGGAAATCAGCAGGGAGGGGGACAGCAAGGAGGGGGACAGGGACAACTTTACCTTTTAAGAATTTCTTCTTCGGGGACACACCCTAATGAAATGGCCTGCGCACACCTATGGGGATTATGCAGGTGGGGGAGTGTTGGTCACATTTTTGTTACTCCACCTAGGGCGCAAAAAACCTTGGTCAAGCCCTGCATACCAGTTCCCTCAGCAGCTCCAGTCATCCCTCTACCAGCTGTGGGAGAGGCAGGCAGGTCTGTGGTAACTGTGACTGAGAAAACAGATGCATAACTGAGGCAAGCAGATTCTGTGATGTGGGTATGTGCCTATCCGTTTATATGAAGTATTTTCCTAGTTTTAGTTCTTCTTTAACTGCTATAATTAGAAAGCATAAAACTCTCCCTACCACTGGCACTCTATAGCATAAATTAGGTGTGATTGTGGTGGACACATCTTTTATTTTGCTTGCTGTTGGCATTATGTCTAGCATGTGCCTCCTGTGTTTACAAACACGACAATGGGCAGAAGCAGACATGATGTCCAGACATGGGACTGCCAGATTTCACTGGAAGATTCTGGTTTTTCTAAGCAAATATTTGGTCTCCAGGAAAACCCTCAATACCTCCAGGCTCAGATAGATCCCTGTGGCCCAACTCCATCCTGCCCATTTATACAAACGCCCTGGCAAGCAGTGGCCCCAAATTCTTGCCATTTGCTCCCTAACATAATACTGCCACCTTGCATGACATAACACATATAATTCAGACATTTAAGAGGACCAGGTAATCTGGCAGCAATATTGGCTGCATTAAAGTGTCAGGACCTTCTGGCAGCATATTATTGTGTAAATACCCAAAACAATGGAGCTGTATTGGGTTTTGAAGCCTACTTTCAAGGAAAATGGTGTGTAACTTCTTGGTCCCTATTGTACATTTGTCACGGGTACACACACACGGGGTTACCATGAGAACGGAGTCGCCACTAGAGGATCTATAGCGAACTCAGAGCCCGTTACGCCTTCTAGAGGAACTAAGGCATACTAATCGTGAGGGATAAAGTGATACACCTTCTAGAGGAGCTAAGGTGTATGGTGAATACATGAAGGAGCAGGGAGTGAAGGAACAGGAGCAAAAGTAACTATAAATAGAATGTGGATTCTCTATACCACAGTGGAAGCTGGCACTGGTTAACTCAGAGGCGCGGAGTCTAAGGAGGGCCTGGTCTTCACCCTAGACCCCTGCAAGGGGGTATGGCTTTTGCGGCAGGCACTTCCCAGGTTTCAGCCCTCAGGTTAACCCCCCACTGGTGGCAGCTGGAACTCACTAGAGAGCACTGGCAGAACTTAGAACAGCTGAACTGTAATTGGATCACTTGGAGCAGCTTGTAAAAAATGTGACTCACAGCACCCCTGGGCACACGCTGAAATAACTTACAGCACTCCTGGAGACTGGCTTACTGAGGCTGTGGTGCTAGCTGAGAAGTCACCGTGGAGCTGCAGATCCCTTTAAGAAGACAGAGAACACTGGCAGAGCCTGAAACAGCAAAACTGCAAAACTGGATAACACTTAGAGCAGCTTGAATAGTAACTCACAGCACCCCTGGGCACACGCTGAACAAACTCACAGCACAATGGAGACTGGCTTGACTGAGGCTGCAGTGCTAGCTGAGAAGAAACACTGGAGCTGCAGATCCCTTTAAGAGGCTGAACCATTATAATTGGGTCTGAGTCCCACATTAGGTTTCAGTTTGCTATATTACACGGTCTGCTATTGGAAATAGAGATGGAGAAACCAAACGTGGATGTTATCTTTAAAGTGAACTTTAGTCTTTGTGATTTAATTCAAGTCTGCAGTTAACAAACCTGGGCAATAAGCATGTTTTGGTATGGCAGCATTGGCATGAATTCAAGATTGTTCTAAATTTTTTTTCACCTATTAAGACATTTTAATGTTAGAATTATCAAGTCTAGACTAAGTGTTTAGCATTTTATTTATTGTATTTTAGTTTACAATGCAGTAATGATTATAACTAAAGATTTCAAGGACTAAGAAAATGCTGAAGGGTATGTCTAAAGCAAAAAAAAATAAAAACTAGTATTTTGCCTTTACTACTTATGCCTATGACATTTTTAGATGGAAGAATCAATTTTAATTAATGTTCTTTTCACTTTCCAGACATTTCTAGACCCAAGAACAGGGTGTGATATCTTTAGTGCAAGGTAAACTTGGGGTCTTCAGATGTAAATGGGACAAGGAACAGTTAAACAACTGGGTTAATGAACCATGAAATTTGTTTAGGAAAAGTGGTTTTATTTTGTCCTAATCTAAAAGGTCCTTTTTCTTCATTCACTATTTTCAGTTGAGGGGATACTCAATCTGCTTAGGAGAAATCTTCATCTTTCAGACACTGGAAATGATAATTGTAATACTGGATTGGAGAAAGCATTGCAAACAGCCAAGAACTAACAAGATGGCCTTGGCATGGAGATTAATGTGTCTTTTTGGTTAAACAGAGAGTCAAAACTTAGCTCAGTTACATTTTGTTTGTGTAATAAAATAGCTGCAGACTCTGCCTGTGTGAGTTATTTATGAGTATTAGTTATGATATTCCGTTTAGTCTTTGCTACCCACCTTCTCCGAGGTGCACTGCTCATACAGGCTGAGACTAACCGTGGTGGCAGAGTCCTATGTAAGGGCTTCACAGGAGATCTTTTTCAAAAGGTTACTAAATTGCTTGAAGCTGGATGCAAACACTAGTACAGTATGTGATATAAAATATATTAACCCCTGTAGTCTAGATGCAGCAGGAATTTATTTTCATTTAACTTCATATGGTACATCACTGCAAATGTCAGATACAGGCCTGTTATTTTTTTAGGGGGATAGTGCAAATATAATTTTACTGCTTATGTATAAAAACCACTAGCAGGATGCAAACATAGAGCGGCCCACAGCTTTAAATGGGCAACCGCAAGCAAAACATCTGGCATCCTTTACAAATGAGGCCTACCATGTGAAAGTAGGACCAAGGCGTTTTGCTGTTTAAACCACATACACAGTAATGGTCATGTTTGCCATAGCCTTTAGGCACAGGCCTGCATCTAGACCTATCCAGTATAAAAGTGCTTAAAGGCTCAGCTAGGTCAGACTGAGGTATCTTGGGTGCACCAGAGAAGCAGATTACAAGAGCCCACAGCCTACTAGCAAAACTTGTCATGTACACCAGAACTATCATAATAAATTGTCAGTATTGCAGAACATTACAAAAGAGCCAATTGCTTAAGTGTTAATGTAATTAAAAGTAGCCGGGAACCTGCAAATGTTATATTCCATGAAATCATGTGGAATGGGAGCCATGTCTTTTTTGTATGGGGTGGGACTAAATACATTTCTTAAACTTATTAAAAACTTTTCTTGTATTATTTCTCTCTCTCAGGAAGTACAGAAATATCACTTTTTAAAATAATGCTCTTACAATCCTGCACAATTCATAATATGGACAACCATATATAAAATGATCAAAGCATAAAAAAAACAATATGCAAAATTCACCTTCCGCTATAGAGTGAAGCATAGACCTTAATGCTTAAATGCGGCAGAATATAACATTGATATTAGTAACTGTGGACAATCGCAGGTAGGGCTACCACTGCACACATCCCCTCTAGTTAAAACATATCTTTACTCGGCAAAACCTGAAGCTGCATTGACCTGATCTAATTTCAACCACTTCCTGGTCATACATCTTGTATATAGTTTATAAACCGTGTGCCCTGCCAAGGGATGTTTAAGGCCTCTGGTCTTCCCTACAGCTCAGTTTCCAAAAATTTTCATTTAAAAATATTTATCATGCTGAGCATTGATAAGAAACATGCCTCTACGTATAATCTAGATACAGTTCTAGTATAAAAATGCAATGGTTGTCCATTTTGAACAGCTGAGATAGGACTTCAGAAACACTACTGTGAAGTAGATCTTTGGCAACATAAAAAGGTGTATTTCTGGGCGTTTTAAAAAACGGAAAATGTGAATAGATTATGATATGCACAGCTTTGATCAACCAAATTCTCACAACTGTTCCAAAGAGAATTTGTAGGAAAATACTTTGAAAGATCATTGTTATGAGTATTTATTTTGTGTTTCACCTTTACAGCACAGTTTATGTTGTACACAATACTTTACAGAGATGTATTTTGAGTTGACATATTGTTTGACCAGAGTTTTTTTTCTTTTATTCACCTGTACGAATAAATGGAAATGGTTCCATTCCAATATGCTTTGCTGAGTTACAAGGAGGTCATACATACAAAAAATGCTTTTATTTTCACAGAAGACAATTATGGCATATAATTCCATGACCATTTCCACAACACAACAGAATATTCTCTTGGGAAAGGAACGGACACGTGCTATTGAAGAGAGGAAGATACGACCAGGAAAAACACCTTTTGATCACCATATTCTCTACTCTCCAACATCAGATGCATCTCATGTTTATTGGAGTACAGTATTTTGAGCCCCGATTTTGTAGACCTGTGAATTACAAATCTGTTTTGTTCACTGCACAGTTCAGTGGGAAACAAACACCTAATAATGATCTGGATTGATGTTTAAGTCTTGAACAGATCTTGCAAAGGTGTACGTGATCGGGTAATATTCCCTTTGCTAGTGAGGAAAAGATGTGCAAGAGAACTGCAGCTATTGTCCAACCTGAAACCAGACCTTAAACTCATGCATCAAGAAGTTTCACAGATATTTTGTGGAGCTTCATGATTAAATTACACAACTGGTAGATATGATTTTATGTTTGCTTCCATTCAGTGTGCTTTTCCCCCCCAGTTATAAGAGCAGGCTGCTAAACTGTTTCAGCCCTTGATAAAAAATTAAAAAAAAAAAAATAAAAAGCGATCTACTAGTATCTAGTATTCCTCTTGTTATTTGGTAACAATACCAAACATTTTTTCTCTCTTGGACTCCACTATGCAGTTTATGTGAGGAGATAAAGCTTACATCATTTCTACTACAAATTCTCCTAGTGTGTTAGGAATGTAAAGTGGATTGGTGACATTGGTGCTGCATAGAAAGGTATAATGAAGTTGCATCTGGAAAGATTAAAAATGTGACTGATATGGCAGACAATCTATTCAGTCTCAAAGATACAGCTGACTATATTCAAACAAGAAACAAGTGTTACCGTGTTTTTAAACAAACCTCATTTAACAGTAGTTTTGGAGTTGCAATTTAGAACAGTTTATTCTCAATAATGGGAAAGATAAAATAGTTCTTCCAGAGCAACATAACTCACTGAAATGTGGTGATGGAAAACAGAACAATAAGAGTAAACTGGTATTTACAAAGAAGCAAAACAACAAATGGCACAGTATGGACGAGTCATGTGACTAAGTGGAACTTTACCAAACAAAAGTACTGTAGAACTAGTTTACCTGGCATTACAAACCTTTTGGTATTAATGTTCATTCCCTTTTCTAGGTTATATATGGTAAGTGCACAACATTTCAAATAGCAGCATTTAATATGAAGCCCCTCACAAAGAATTGCAAAGCAGCAAAGACTTCATATGTCCCACTTTGATATTTTTCTTGCCCAAGTTGGAAATCAGGTTCAGATATTGTTAAGGAGACAAAACAGCCAACATGAACAAAACTAAAAAGTGATATTTACATATTTCTAGATATGGGCTGTGGTACTAAAGCCCATTTAAATACTCACGTGGAAGAAGTGAGTTCCACGTGAAACACTGTTACTGCAAGCAGGTCTAGCAGTAAACAACTAGAAAGCCCTGGCAAAATGCAGGTTAATCTTCACAGTTTCCTAGCACTCATTTACCATATTTACATATAAAACCTGCTTTTCACCCTAGATTATAAACTGCATTTTGGTGCAACATGGCTGACCGTGCCACAACCTAGTACAATGCAGACCATCTCAATCAAGCCTTCAAAACAGCGTATTCCATGAAAGTCAGGTGACTGAAGCCAGCAACAGAAGTCTTCCAGAGTAGATGCTAAAATTATAGGACAAGCTTTCAGCTCACTTAGAATTGAGCACCGCATTTATGAAAAGTTCCATGTCTTCCCAAACAAATCTAAGCAGAATTCCTTCTGGAATTTTAACTGCAGTTCTTTGGTCACTCTGATTAACATTTCTGCTTTACCAACGGTACGGCCCATCCTAGCCAATGACAGAACCTTTAATCAGTTGGAGGAATTAAAAAGCTAAATGTGTGACAATAGCCACATTTTTTTTTTTAAACTTGGTGGGTGGGGGCGGGGGAAGATGGGAGAGAAAACCTGCCTCACTGCAGTAACATAATTGCTATACTGGGCCAGTTTGCTGCTTGCACATTAAAAAATGTGTTGACAAGGCATGCAGCTGAGTACCGTCAGGCATGCCTCCCTCTTATAACGTTGTCTAGGTAGTGGTGAGATACAAAGAGGAGCAAATAACCGGGTTTAAAGGTTTCGCTCAACTTGATGCTGCAGTAAGAGGTTTCTTCAGCTGCTGGGACATAAGCTCCCTAGCGCGTATCACTTGAATGTGATCATAACATGTGTTGCACACTAGCACTGGGTCATACAGGTGCTGGTCTGGTATAGGGATCTTCAAATGGCAGCAACCTGCACAAAAAACATTACCGCAGTTTCTGTGGAAAGGAAAGAAGATGTCATTAGAATACAAACAATTATGTTACTTTAATTGAAACTATTAAACCCTAGGATTTATAGAACTTCTACACATCTATAGAAACAAAGAAAACAAGTATGAAAGCACTGATGGGAATGTTCAAAACATCAACCTTGGTTGAAAAATCCTGTGGAGGACAATAATCATGTAAAAAGGTATCTTGAAGGGTCAATTCCATCACAGGCTTAGGCCGGGAACACACTGGCTGTTTTGTAGCGGAGCTAGAAAAACAGCATCCATTGTCTCCAGTGGGATAATCCACACAGGCTATTTGTTTTGCACCATAGACAATAATGAGCCCAATTAAGAAACACTCCGCTACAAAGCAACAAGTGTGATCCTGGCCTTAAAGGGGGTTGTTCAACTTAGAATTTTTAGTATGTTGTAGATCGTGATGTTCTTAATTTCTCTTTGTTTTTTATTCTATGTGTTTTTGGAATTATACAACTTTTGTTTGGCTTCATATTTTTCTTGTGTTTTGCTTCATCTTGTCTTTTGCCAAGGGTTGCTGACCCTCTGCAGCCAGTTTATTAGTTAATCTGAGACTTTTTTTATTTTTAATTAGAATTATTTTTCATTACTTATCTTTCTGTTTAGGCCCTGTACTAATGCTCTTCCAGTATGTATTTAACTCAGTGGCTGAATGCAGAATTAATAGATCCCAGCAAATAGAAGACCATTTAAATTTAAGTAATAATAAAATGAACACCAAGTTGGGTGAAAAACTCTGTTAAGGAAGTTCATTTTTTGCAACAGTTACTCCTTAGGCAAGGCTGAAATAGGCATTTTGTGGTGGCCATGATCAAATGCAGCCCATTTAGTTACAAAGTAATTGTGCAAAAACATGAATGGGATGGGTTTGTCTATGTTTTACAGATGCCTTAAAATTGCAATAGACAGACTAGAGTAGCCTTGCCCCTATTACATAGTTTCTTTGAAAAAAAAAAAAAAAGATACATTTGAATTAGACTAGAATTATAATAATATACTGCTCTATTTTTTTGAACTGTTTCAATAAACCCTAAAACCTGCTAGCGCAAACACATACTAAACAGGAATATTTAAGAGGAGCTAAATGCAACACGTTCTCGAAGGATAAAGAAACAGTTTTTGGAAACGGTAAAAGATTTCTTACCTGCAGTGATGCCTTCGTTTCGCCAGCCAGAACTCACTGTCGCAGTTAAAGCAATGTGACGCCATGTGATCAGGGACCCATCTGGTTACCTTTATATGAAAGAAATGTATCTTGAGGTTATGTCTATATCCATGACAGTGGTGAATTAAATGCAATGTAGAAAATCACTAAAACAGATTTGTTTCTTATTGTGTTTTCTTTGAATGTTTATAACATTTTGTTGTCAGACCTTTGGGTGTGGTTCTCCTGCACTAGGTGGTAGTTGTAATCTGCTGTGCCAGCAAAAGGAAGAAAGACTCTTAATTTTAGTCTAGCTAGTTAATGGGAAAATGTGAAAAATAGTCTTAACGGGAACATCAGCCAATGTTATAATAAAGTACTAGTTCACACATTTCCAATAAAGCTTTGAAGCAAAAAGTATAATTATTATATATATTATATTAGTTGTGTGAGTATTAAATTTCCATTGTCCATACTGAAATGTAATACTCACACAATGAACCAGAGGAGTGGAACACAAGAGTTTTCAGTCCTCTCCTGGCACCTATTTAGAATTAATAATTGCATTCCCCTAAAGTATGACTTGACCTGTCAGTATTAGCATTGTATAATACATATGACAGAAACAATTAAATGTGAAGTCACCATAGATACCTCCATTTCCTTCTTGTCCACTGGCTCCCAGCTGGTTTCAGAAAGCCGATCTTCACTCTTATCCGAGTAGAGGTCATCCATATCACTACCATCAGACTCTTTCACACATGTCTGGCACAGAATAGACATATAGCAACAGCAATAATTAAACGGAAAATAAAATAACAACCATGGTACAATATGAACCTGTATCCAAAACCCTTGACAATGACAAAATAAGCACACAATCTAACTGAACTTGCCTTTTCTAGCAAAAAATAATTAACAGAAATTTACATAGACATTTATTTTTCTTAAACAGAAATACTCACAAAGTCATCTTCATAATCTGCTTCTGGTTCAGATGGTGGAGCACAAAACTGCCGTATCTCCAACTGTAGCTGCAATTCCCAAACTTGCCTTCGAAGAAGATCAACTTCTTGTTTGTAACTTGCTTCCATCTGCCTCAGTCGTTGCTGCACTACATCATTGGGAATAGGCAAACCATCATCATCCTGGTACATGAGTGGAGATGGGGATGGACAAGCTAATGGAAAAAACCTGCCACTATTAAGCTGCTTTGTATGACAAGCCAACGGACATCTACAGCTTTTAACAAAGGGTCCTGAACAGTGCAAAGAAGCAGGGAAATGGCAGGGAAATTTTGGAGCATGTTTTCCATTCTTGCTGTGCAGACTCCTTGTAGCATAATCATTTATGAGTGGACGTCGCAGACCTAGCTCACAGATGGGAAGAGACTTCATCATTCCTGGTAAACTGTCCCAGTTTGATGCCAATAAAGACAATTCGCTTCGCTGTGCCTGGATCCCAGGTTTTTTGTCAGTCCTAGTTAGCTCTGTTGTTACCTTTATAGATTTGCTGACTTCTACGCTGGATTCCCTTTGAAAGTCAGCTTCTAAATGTGGGACTGGAAAAGGCTCTAAAGTTACAGTTCTCTGATCATCAGGATCATTGATTGTTGCTACAGCACTCTCCATGGGAAGAGCAGTACTATGTTCCAGTGTAAGTTTTAAATGGTCACATTCCACAGTATCTAAATTAGTGACTGGTACATTATCATCGCAAATATTTTTCCTGTTATCTTTTTTTGCAGTCTCACCTGCATCATTTGTTTCATTGTCATTGCTTACGTGGTTATCAGAACTTAAATGATCTTCCTTGCACTCTGCTGAAGAAGGTTCAAGTTGACTACCCTGAATTTCATTCTCATTTTCTTCCTTGTTGGTACTGCACGACTCCGTGCTGCCTTGATGATTATTAAGATTGGGGTCACTTGAGGTGCGGGTCAGTACTCCACCACTATCACAAGCAGTTAGAAGATTGTCCATTGAGCGTGTTTTTGGTAACCTAATAAAAAACGTATTGAATAATACATAACTGAAAAATGAATGCATTTTTGTAAAAGATAATTATCTACTACTGCCTAAAAACTAAAAAGAGTTGTAAGCGTAACTTTCTTTCTTAATCATAATGCATTCAAACCCAAAGGAAAACCTTTTAACGATATTTAATATGCAGAAAGCATACTTTCTAATAAATTCCCTTCCAACACCACCATACAGATAAAAGCCTAAAGGCTGAACCTGTTTTCCTCACTACTACTGCTAATTCTATATTAGGAACATTATACATACACGCAATGATGTAAACACTAACGGAGAACGATTTTAATTACTTTTAATTTTTTCCATCTTACTTTTCATACTCTGCCCCTATCACTAACTGAAAAAGAAAACCCAACAAAATAATAAAAGAGAACAATTTTTCTGTAAGTGAACTGTGATGACAGCCATACCGGTCAAGTGATCTTGCACTAAATTCCGGTCCTTGGGAAGATGGGGTAAGATACATTTCCATGCCATCCTCCATAGGAGTGCAAGGTGAGGTTGCGGGAAGATACACAGCTGTCCAGAGCTGAAGTGCTCTAACATGACAAACTGGATGAAGAACCTGATAGGGGGGTGAGAGGGCAACATCAGTAAGCTACTAGTGTCAAAGGATAATACAGAATTAAATAAAAAGGAATCATACCTATACAAGTACTGCACTTAAAGAAAAATTATTGTTTGTTATGCCTAGGGGTGATTCTTAATATTGCCAGCTAATTATTCTTACTGATCACCTCCTTCGCTTCAGTGTGGCCCCCTGCTTCAAGATAGAACCGATCTTCATTTCTTCTGTTACAGCGCTGCAATCCTCTTAACTTCCTGCTTCCTCTTCAACATCGTTGATTTTTTTTTTTCTTCTGCACGTGCTCAAACTGCTTCTGAGCATTCACAGAAGAAATAAACAGTAATGTTGTATACTAGGTAGGCCTGATCAGCAGGACCTATCAGTGTTGGTTTGCATTGCAGGGTGATGTGAAGAGGTTAAGACTTTTCTACAGACTTTTAAACATGCTTTACACCATGGTGGAACCAGACACATATAGATACCGTGTCTGAAAGTTTGAAACCAACAGGGTCAAGTTAACTTTTAGACATGATAAGGGCCAGTTCTAGATTAACAACATGGGAACATTGTTGGGTAATAAAAAAATTGGCAGTATACCCACGAGTGGGGATAGGATGTGATTATCCCACGTGAGTTTGACTTATACCTTAACCAAATATGTTATAGCGATTGTTAGTACTTTGTCATATTTAGCCATCAGCTAATCATTTATGCATGAGCTGAGGGTATAATACATCTTGCTTGAGAACAGATGAGTGCTATACTGAGTGTGATCTACACTGTGTGGAGGAGTCTCTGCTACTGGGCTTTACTGAGTAGACTGTGCTGTGAAAGCATAGGGGAGCCTCTACTATTTAGAAACAGACTTGTGATATCAGAGCTGAACCATGAACGTTTGGAACATAAGCCTATTCTAATCACTACCAAACGAGCAGAGTTATCTTGTACCTTTGTGATTTATCTTTATAATCTGATTTTAATCTAAGTGAACTAGATCAGCGTTTAACTTGTTTTTAATTTACTGTTATCTGCCTTGATTTTAATCAAGTTTAATTAGTAGTAGAAGATAAGAATTTTGTTGATCCTTACTAGATAATCCATAACAATCTATATTTTGTCTCATTGGTTTCTTGATAATTGTTTAATCAAACTTTATAAGCAGACATTTATACTCATACTAGTTGACTGACTACTGATTTTAAACTACTCAATTGTGTAACCAGTACATATCATTTATTACTAATAAAGTGTCATAAAACTACAGCCTGTCTGTCAGACTGGAATCATTGCCAATTGTAAAGCTTAGAAACTCTAAAAGTAGTGGGACTAATTTGTAATTGTGCTCTTTTCTTTTATCAGTGTTAATCCACACTAACACATGCTGAATAAGAGGCATAAACCTGAAGAGGATTGTGACACTGGAACAGAAGAAATGAAGATTGGCTTTATCTTGAGGCAGGAGTCTGCACTTGAGCAAAAGAGGTGATTGACAAGTATAATTAGCTTCCACTATTAAGAATCACCCCTTGGCATAAAGAACATTACTTCACCTTTAAACTGGAACTTGATATATTATATATCGACTGATCTGAAAGCAAATATTTTCTTTGCATTTGTGGTGCTGCATTATCTAGTGTATCAGCATTTCTTCATGCTCAGCATATGGTATGCTTTAGATCTTTCAGCTGTTTATAGGGACTTTCTCACAAATTTCCTTATAGACTACCGCTCCTGTCCACTCTTGTGCTGCAGATACTACTAGAATAAGCTAAAATATACAAAAATATGCAACAAACAAACCTATAAAAAGAGGTAAATAAGTAGCGCTAAAAGATCAAAATAAATACACTACCGTTCAAAAGTTTGGGGTCACCAAGACAATTTTGTTTTTTCCCTGAAAACTCATACTTTTATTTTTCAAATTAGTTGCAAAATGAATAGAAATATAGTCCAGACATTGACAAGGTTAGAAATAATGATTTTTATTTGAAATGAAAATTTTCTACTTCAAACTTTGCTTTCGTGTGGGTGTGATCCAAACAACTCAAACTTAGATTCGTCTGTCCATAATAATTTTTTCCAATCTTCCTCCGTCCAATGTCTGTGTTCTTTTGCCCATATTAATCTTTTCCTTTTATTAGCCAGTCTCAGATATGGCTTTTTCTTTGCCACTCTGTCCTGGAGGCAAGCATCCCGGAGTCGCCTCTTCACTGTAGACGTTGACATTGGCATTTTGTGGGTACTATTTAATTAAGCTGCCAGTTGAGGACCTGTGAGGCGTCGATTCCTCAAACTAGAGACTCTAATGCACTTGTCTTCTTGTGCAGCGGGGCCTCCCACTTCTCTTTCTACACTGGTTAGAGTCTGTTTGTGCTCTCCTCTGAAGGGAGTAGTACACACCGTTGTAAGAAATCTTCAGTTTCTTGGCTATTTCTTGCATGGAATAGCCTTCATTTCTCAGAAGAGGAATAGACTGTCGAGTTTCACATGAAAGTTGTCTTTTTCTGGCCATTTTGCGAATTTAATCGAACCAACAAATGTAATGCTCCACATTCTCAACTAGCTCAAAGGAAGATCAGTTTTATAACTTCTCTAATCATCAAAACTGTTTTCAGCTGTGCTAACATACTTGCACAAGGGTTTTCATAACATCCAATAGCCTTGTTACACAGTTAGCAAACACAATGTACCATCAGAACACTGGAGTGATGGTTGTTGGAAATGGACCTCTATACGCCTATGTAGATATTGCATTAACAACCAGACGTTTGCAGCTAGAATAGTCATTTAGCACATTAACAATATATGGAGTGTATTTCTTATTCATTTCATGTTAGCTTCATTGAAAAAAACTGTGCTTTTCTTTTAAAAATAAGGAA
>JAKJJM010026304.1:0-10261 GCA_021901965.1 Pipa carvalhoi | reverse complement strand
TTTATTATATCATTATTATCTGATAAGACACTATATAGTGTCTCTTTTGTTTTTGTGCGCTTTTGTTTACAGTGTCTTTTTCGAAGTGGTGCGTCCTTGGGTATCCGCTCCAAACATATAGCGGCAATTTCATCTCATATGGAATATTGGTTACTTTTATCTAACATCGGATAGCGCTACCTCCCTGTTCCCACCTGTTGGGGCTTTGTTTGTTGTACAATGGGCAGCAACCCGCTGCCTGCTAGTTTGCAACAACAGTTCATCTGCCTAATAATGCTAGCTTGATTTGCATCAATGTGTCAAAGTCAAACACTATACAGCAGTGAAAAATAAATTAGAGCTTTGGGAGATATGTGTTTAATTGGTAAAAATTTGCTCCAGTGCAAAAAGAAAAAAGTTATATACAATTAAAGGACAAGTAACAACAACACCAACAAAAAAAAACTGAAATTTCCATTTGGATTACCAAGACAGTTTTTCAGATACAGTACTTAAAAATATCATTATCTATGATAACAGCCATGTTGTTAAACCTACCTCACCCAGTCCCATTTTCTATGGTGCTTTAAGTAATATATACTCAGGAAATATGCCCCAAAGCCCAATTTTTTAAGCTAAATAGCTCAATATTATACTTTATAGGCACAATTTGGTATTTTTTGGAAGCACAGATTACACGTATAGTAACTATAAATGCATTTGATGCCTTTTTATATTTTTGGTGTTACTGTTCTATTATAATAATAAAATAACACTTTGCTGCTGATATCATTAACTATAGTAATTATAAATGTGCACTGTTACTTATTTCCTCTGTTATGTTTAAATGTCTACCTACATATATGGGTATGTTATTTTCTTTCTCTCTCCTTTCCCCCTCCGCTCTTCTCCCTGTCTCTTACTTCTCATTTATTTTAGGTTGAATTTATCTGAGAACATTTGCGCACTGTTAAGAAATGCTTGGTTGCTCAAGGTAAATCCAGCACTGGCTGAAGGCAACAGAGCTTTCTTATCTTTTACTTAAGTAAATTGCCATAGCAAATAGCTCTCATCCTCCCATATCATAACTTATAAATGTGCTTTGCTGGTGTATTTAAACAAAGAAATGACTGCATAGCTTAGATTGAAAGCAAACAAATCATGTTAATCTGTGAAACACTGCAGTGTCAACATGTTCTGTAGACAAACTGACACTGTCTTTTGGGCAAGCATGAAAAAAAATAGAATGCTTTCTTTTGCCAAATAAAATAAATCCCATAATTCTTTCATCTTATCAAGAACTAATGTATTTGTGTTTAAATATTTTGCAGTAATTCTTTTCATGTTGGCCGGTTTCTGCTTCTAAAAACCCAAGATGCATTACTTCTTAAACTGCTGTCCTTGTCCCTGTGAGTCTATTCTTCTGGTCAATAAAAGTGGAAACCGAACCTTTGACTGAAACTCTATGGTTTGATTTGATTTTATTATCTTGATTTTTATCTTACTTAAAAGCTCTACATGAATAGAACAGGAAAAGGCATAAACATTCTGGTATAGAGTGAATAGCAAAGACCTCATTGCTTTATATAGCTAATAGTTCAAAGGACACAAACGTAATTGGATGATTAGTTCTACTTGTACATAAATTAACTTCCTCATCCTCCTCAATGCCTGGTCTCATGCCCATGCTGGGAATGATAGTATGTCGTAGCCAAAATAAAACCCTGACAAATATGACTCTGTTTGTGATAAGCTGTGATGGTGCACTCAGATTTGCATGCTGGAACTGGGAGGAGAGTTCCTGCTAAATGTTCCTGCAACCATTGTGGAAATGTCACCCAGGTATGTTTTATGGTATATTAGGCCTTACGATCTAGAAACCTCCAGCAAGTCATCCCGGAAAACAGCAAAGGCCTATGGCTGACCCAGTGCGGTTTAACATTTTCCAGAGATCAGAAATATCAGTTAAATGAGAGACTGCAAGAAACTACAAAGAAAGTACTTTGGTAGTTAATGTTGGGAAAAATTTGTAGGGAAAGATTTGTAGCCTAAAATGGTGGTATTATTTTCTGTGATGTGGCAGGTTCTCTCCCAGTTTAATAAATTATGCTGGGTGTGTGTTTACACACCACTTCATGTCCATTCAATGCACATTTGTGGCTGTTGGGGTTGTCGAAGTGACAATTCAACAAGGCCTAGTGGTATGAATGTGTGAATTTGACTTGGTGGGCTTAAGTTGTATTTTTTTATTCTTTAAAGTATCAAGTCTTCAAAAATATGGCAAGTATATTCCAGCAAGAGCTAGGAATTGCTGCCATTAAAATGAGTTTAAAAACAATTATTTCAGCTTAGAGACTAGTGGTGACAAAAAACAGTGGTTGAAAATGTTACAAAATAGTAACATTGCTCTTTAAAGCTCAGAAAAAAAATTTTGGGCAAGAGAATTCACTCTTTAATGAATAACCCATAACTCTTTCTGGATGTTATTTGATTTCATTATGGATATCTACATACAGAAGGTCTAGAGCAGACTATGGGTTCACTTCCTCTGTCTACAATCTCTTAATATGGTGTTTTTAATCTCACAACTAATTAGTAATATTGTGCTGCTTTCTAATTTTTCTCCTTTGCTATTAACAACATGGAACAATTATACATGGAAAAATTTATTAGCCAACATCAAAAGCATCATCTAGCGGGCAAATGGATCGTCTGTACTGGAAGATTTATTTTCGGTTGGATAAGCCTTTGTTGCTCATAATGGTAAATCCAGTCTTCTTACTGCACTGCCATCTGTTTATACTCATTGGCAAAATCCATTCCATGGCAGCAACTGAATGATCTGATCATTTGAAACAAAAACTACCACTCCAAGCATTTCTGCATTTATAAAAGCTTTGCTTGCCCCTCATGGGAAGCAATGGATCTTATTATTGCCATCTACAAGTAGAAGCTACCAGGGGTAACATTTTTAATATTAATGTAAGTAAGCTGATTATCAGCAGCAGTCATAATGTTGTGGAAATACCTGTTCCATTGAGACACAGATTTAATAAATTAGGAAAAATTATTACTTAACAAGATATTAATTTTCTTGTCAATCACAAAGTCGTCCAACTTTCTTTTTTTAATCCAAAAACAGAATGTTACATGCAGTGTACTACATGACTACTTATATTAAAATTATAGGGGAGGGATTTCCTGCCAAAGGCAAAAGGCAGAATTTAACCCAGTTATATAGAAAAAAATAGAGTGGCCAGGAAATTTGATTTCTGATTAAGCTGTAGCTTATATGCAAGTGCATCTGATTATTCAGCTGAAATAATATCCCAGTGATCAATTCAATACTTAGCTTTTTATCCAGGGATCAGTTTAGAAATGTAAATCTTGTCCTCCCTAGATGACCACATCGCCAAAGAATTCTTCCTCAACAGAGTAAAACAATTAAAGGTAAAATTAAATCACACGCACGAAAGGGACATTGTTTATCCTTCTACTCTTTGATAAAGAGATGGAAACTACATGATAAAAATGAAGACTTACTGTATGTTGAAGCATTGCCCAAATATGTGCTGTTTCAACTGAAAGGTATGTACTGTTTTTGTGGGAAAAGGTTGTTATTAAGCACTAATAAAGTGGAATACTTCTCTTAGTATACTAAAAAGTTTAGAGATTATGCCACTGTATAGGGTAGCTTAACACAAACTAGCTTAATTTCCAGGACTTAACAGATACTTTAACTTACCTAGCTCCATATACTAGCCGCCGCATGTCAGGAAAGGCAAGCAGTGAATGAAATCCATTTTTCAAACTTAGTTCCTCCTCCTACCTCTGCCCCAGAGCACTTCTCCCTTCTGAGCATGTGCAACCAAGTCTCCTCACCCCAATGAAGCAATAATGAAGTGGATTGCTATGTAGCCATGTGACACATAATTATGGGTTGGACCCAGCTACTTAAAAAAGGCAGCTGCGAAGACAGCAGTTTAAGAATCATGATACAGCTTGGATTTCTATAATGCTTGTGATTTCTAAAGAAGCAGGAGCAGTTTGTAGTTTGGAGCAGTTCAACTTCCCAGAAAGTAGGATTTCTGTAGAATATAGATTATAGTAGTGGTTTAATTCTTTAAAATCTTTCATAGTTTGCTGATGCTGATTAATTCTTTCTAATTGCCAAGACTTTTTTAATCTGCTTAAAAACAAAATAAATAATAATTTTCAGCAATATACTATTAGTATGAAATTATTGGTCACTATTTTACCACTTTAATGCCAGGGAACTCTAGTTAACCTTTAGGGAAAGAGCATGGGCAACATTCCTTGACATCCTTCTTCTATACAGGCTTGTTTAATATAGGGGTGTGGTTTTATTGGTGCCTAGGTGTACCACAGAAGTAGTTTAAAGTCCAGGCCAGAGAAGTGTTTTGTAATGCTGCATTTTTGCTGCTAATAAATGGGCAGCATTACACTTCATTTTACAGTCCTGTACCTTTCACCAGCAAGCATCAATGTGCTGCCACACTCCCACTCTGTTATAGACCTCAATACTGCTGTAACCCTAGCTCAGGGTCCACCAGTTTGGTAATGCAAACCCAGAATGATATGTGGGGTTTCTCATTTAGCTAAGGCGTTTACTCCAGGGTATGATCTTTAAAGTTTGGTGCAGGACTGCAAACCAGGCAACTGGACCACTAACTCCACTCTCATACCGAAGTTGCCCTTGTTGTCTATCTTGTCTACTTTTATGTCTCCTAATATACACTTATCCTAATAGTAAACTACTACTATTCAATAACCTCTTTCATTGTCCTACCTAGGCTCCATTCTTCTGTTACCCCATGAGAGAGGTGGAGCTTGAAAGCGCATAACTAACCTACTGCAATTAATTTTAGGTCTTGGGAATCATAGAACCAAGTGAAGTCATCAGAGACTGTTCTGTTGTGGCTTTCTCTTATCTTTGTGTCCAAAAATGCAGCTTGGTAAAGGTCTGGAGGGAAATTACAATACATCAGGATACACAGAATTTCTAGCATCTTATATTAGTTCTACCATCTCTCTACATAAGTTAAAGAGTGCTATCAGTGATATGACATGAATGAAGCAAAACATATTATCTACAAACTATCAGACTCATGTGCCTCTATTATAAATATATTATCTAAATACTATGGGCCTAATAGGGGTCACACTGTGCAGGTCAGGCCTTACTAACGTTTTGCTTGGCGGTATGTAAATGTATTTGAAGCTCCTGCTGTGTTTGTCATTTCTTGTCTTTGCTGAAATGTCTGTGAGGCAAAGGCCACAATGTGGTAATATTGAAGTACTGAGAGCTATGCTGCCTGTTTAGTTTAACACTATTTTAAATTGATCCTTGCCTCCAAGACTATGTTAAACTAAACTAATTCTTCAGCTAGAATATTAAGTAAATCAAATACAGGAAAACTGGTCTTTTAATAATTATATCAGGTCTTGTAATAAAAAATTTATTTCTGCTGCTGAAGTGAACTGATTTTCTTTAGTCAGTTTAGCAAGGCAGTGCTACATCTAGTGTCGTACACAATAAAATAATGACAAAAATGACCAAACATGTATTTAAAGTAAAAATATATCCAATTTGTTATAAGTACTTTCACTTAAATTTCATATACAGTAAGTACTTAACAAGCAGACATACTGGGCGGTATTTATTAAGCCCGAAAAGACTCGACTGGAGTCTTTTCGGGCTTAATTTGAGCAGTCCCGATTTCCACATTATGGAAATCTGTGTTTCTCGATTTCCATAATATGGAAATCGGGTATTTGTACCAATCCGTAGCCATAAGTTATAATAGCTACGGATTTTTTCGGTACAAATATCCGATTTCCAGATTATGGGAATCGAAAAATACCAGTTTCCATAAATCGGGACCGCAAGAAAGTCGGAAAGACCTATAGTGTTCTTTCCGACTTTCTTAAATACCGCCCACTGAATCTGTCAAGTGAACAGAGTATCTAAATGTATTGAAATCTATACCCATAGTAGTCTTACATGTGTCTATGATATTATATTCATTTACTTGGATGTCAGTCCAAACCAGCATCCAAAACATTCCAACAGCATTAATATTGCTTGTTACAAGACCAAGATTGTTTATTTCATGCCAATCAATATTTCATGTTGATGATCCAACCTTTTTGGCAAATCTTAATATTATCTTGAAAATGGTAGGATGATTGCTCATTGTCATCAACCAATAACAACTATTTCTGAACATCAGAATCACGGACAGAAACTTCTCATCTGAAGGAATCCAGCAGTAAAAGCCTTTTTCACATCTGCAACTTGTCAGACCTACTCAGCAGGTCCAACTGCTCAGCTGCTCATGAATCTCATTGCTTTCTATAGGAAAGCAATGGATTGCACTGTGTGAATGTATGGGAGCAACTTCAATAGAAACAACAGGCTTACATTACAAGCAGACTAACTTTACTTCTCCTTTAAAGAAAATTCTATTGCTCCAGCAAAACTGTATAAAGTAGGATGGATTTCAAAGGTTACACTTCAAAAACTTGAGGTGTGATTTTCCTGTTTTGATAGCAGACCTGAGGCTACAGATTGCATAAATCATTTCCTTGCCCTGGGAGATATTTGCTAGTTTTCTAGCCATTCTACCATATTTCTCTGATGTGAATTTCATTGACACTTTTTAATCAGTTCAGGAAGTTATTTTTTTCCTTATTGCCAGAAGTCAGCAGATTTAAATGTCTAACGTAATATGTAAAGATTTGTAAATTCATCACTAGTCATCTGGGTTAAATTCCCAACTGAACAGCTTTGCTAAAAATCCAACAGCTGCTGTGAGATGAACTGATCTAAGCTGTGTCCCAGATCTATGCACAGAACATATATATATTGCACCCTGCTGAGTTTAATTTTAAAATTGGCATTCACCAATATGTTCCTTTAAGTGAGATTCACAGATGCTGATTGCATATACTGCATAAATTAGTTCATTATTAAAATAAGGTCATTTGAGCCCACAAACCATTAGCAGGAAAACTATTAGCATAATTTCATAAGCTAATAAACCAAGTACAGAAATAGGAATTATGAACTTCTGGGTGATAAGTGTTTCTACAGAGATTAAAGGAACACAATTTTCTTATGCATATATTAACATTTTAAGAGTCAATTCATGCAAAAGCAATCTTTTCTGCATATATAAATCTTGGTTTTTATAATCTCTATATTTGGTCTCTAGAGTTCTTTAAAAGGAGATGACTTTTTGGATGAATTTTAATGACTTTAAAACAATCTGACAGTGAACCTTTTAGGGCATGATAAAACGAATTACCTGTCTATATTATAGCTCACTAGATTTAATAAGCAGCTACAGTTTAAAAGGAAGCAGGATAAAGTTTCAAACATAAATTTGCAAAAGAAACAAAGGATTGGACTTAAAGAGATAAATGCAAATCAGATGTAATAGATGATAATCCACAAGAGGTGCTCAGTATATTATCGTATTAATTATTGGAACATAGCTTGGGTTAAGCATGCTCTCAGATTTATGCATTCCATTTGATTCCCAGAAGTCTTGCATTAGCTGCCAACTCTAATGCCATAAACAACTAGTTCCACATCAGACAGACTTTGATAACTGAACTGCATTGACCGCCCTCCTCCAAACAATAGTAACATTTGCCAAAATGTATCAAGAGCAATTATAATTCAAATAAAAATTAAATGAAAGAGACAGGATCCTAGCTGCTAAGCCAGGAAAATGCACGATAAGAAGATCCAACTGTTGCTGAATTACAGTTTCCTGCAGGTAACGTAAAGAACTTCCCTACAGACAGAGTGAAAGCATATCTCCCAACCAGGGGCGGGCAGCAGGACAGCAGCCTTCCCCCATGACAGTGATGTAACAGCTGGTCACCCACTGATTTTTGATTGGTCAGGCACTTGTGATGTCATTAGTGTTGTCACCAGCACCCTTCCAACTTTATTCCTATTGGATGGGTGCTGGTGGGAAGCCTGGTATTAGGTACCGGGATGGGGGAAGGGTAGGGTCTCAGAGCTTAGGGACAGACCCAGGCCCTTGGAAAACGGGACTGTCCTGTGGAATCTGGGACACTTGAGAAGTATGTGAAAGATGCTTGAAATAGCCATCCTACAGATGTAGCAGAAATATATAGACTAATAGAAGTAAAGATGATGTGGTGGGGTGCAGTGTCAAAATACAATTTGATGTAGCAAGGTACACTAACAGAACTAAGTGGTAAAGTGATTAACATTTCTGCTTTGCAATCCTGATGTATGGATTCCATTCCACTCAGGACATAATCTACTTGGAGTGTGCATGTTCTCCTTGTGCTTGTTGGTTTTGTAGGTAAATTAGATAATAATACTAATAAATAAATTAAATAATTTAATAAATAATTAAATAAGGCCCACAGTAACAGAGTGATAATCTCTCTTGGCTGTGACTGTCCATGGATGATTACTTTCTTTATAGTGATGTTTTGAAGCAAACCTGCACGTCTCTCAGACAAATAAATGGATTGCCATACACCATTATATAAACCATAAAAACAACATAGCAGTTAGATGGATAATTACTACCTGTTGGAGAGTACAAGGGCATATTAGAGGCCCAGAATAAGATTAAAGAATCTGTTTCTAAAAAAAAAAAAAATAATAAAAACTTCTTTGGGATTCTATGGCTACAAAACTTTTGGGCAAAAGATCCGATTGCGGAGAAGCACAAGATCCCGCCTGATGATAGCGTGAGAATTCTGGTGCGATTAAACCCGCAAAGACTCGGATCGAGTCTTTACGGGCTTAATAAATTTCGCCCAGAGTGTGTTAGTACTGAGCAGTTATTCCAATCAGTCACAGAAAATGTAGTGTTTGTCCTAATTCTTGATTTAAGAAAAGGTATATGTGGAGGAAGAGCTTTGTAAAAAATTGTACAGTTGTACGTTATTTTCATTAATATTATTAACAATCAAGGCAGCAATGGATTTCCATATACCCATAGTTTATGTAGGCTTGGGTGTTCCCAACCTGGGAATGTTTTTTCAAAACCTAATGGTAAGATATTTAAACTAATCTTTATGTTATGTTTATTATTTTAAGGCACTCCTGGATTTATTCTTTAAAAACATCTTTATTATCATAGCAGCCTCATGTGCTGTTATATTACACCATAATTATTTTACTAGCATATTGTCTATTGCCACAAATTGGAAGCAACCATCAATCTTCTGTATTGTTTAGGTAGTGGAAGAAACATCTGGAAATGCCCTATTTGAGGATGCCTCAAGATTAAATATACATTTTAAAAGAAAATAAAGGAAGAGCTCTGGTTCTTGTTGATTTAAAGTTTTAGAGAATAAATATTTTAAATGAATGGAATTTTTTATTATTTAATGGTTGTCCTATTAAAAGTGAAAAAATAGCTTTGTCCTATGTTAAGATTCAGTTGGTTTAATTTGTTTTTTAAAGATAGACTATTTTCTCTCCTCCAGAGATTGTTTTCTCTTCTATTACAGTACAAATTATGTTTCTACATCACTAATAATAACATGTTTACATTATTGCGCTACACTAGTCAAAGCTAACTGGTGATTCGTTGTTCCAACTTACATTCAAGAAGATACGCAAAGTGCAGATTATGAGGGGTCTGTATCTTATTACAATAAATATTATTGGCTTATTTTTTCTTCATTCCAATTTAAAACAGTGCAGATCCAAGCTGTACTAGGCTGCTTTGGAACCCTATAGGAAAGCACAAATATTCTACAACAAGGGTACTTCCCCTCATGGTTGTTATGATGGCACCCCAAGCTATGACATATTTTGTTCCTTTTTAACTTACACATTAAATAACCTGGTGAATAATTGACATGCAAGGTCAAAGTGAAGAACGCCTACCCAGTGAATGTTTTCATTCTTTTATAATGCTGATTAGTTCAAGTCTTAAACATTCTAAATAGCAATGAACTATGAGGAAGATTATTTGCAAATTGTAAAGCTGTATTTACTAAGTTCCATTATGCACAATCTACATTTAAAATACTGAGCCAAAGTATGATAGAGCTCCAAACTGTGTTTGCTTCTAAATAAAAATGATGCAATAAAAAGTTATATGACTTTAAACTTATTGATCTGAAAGCTCTTAATGTTACCAGAACTGAGGCAACCCTAAAATTCACTTTAACTAACCCACTCTTTAATGAGATGACTATAAATCTATTTCTGTTCTAGAGTTAAAGGGACAGTAACACCAAAAAAAAAAAA
>JAKJJM010026300.1:0-13152 GCA_021901965.1 Pipa carvalhoi | reverse complement strand
TTTCCTAAACATTTTTTTAACTATTTGTGGTAGCAATTGGCTTAGTATAAAGGAGTTTTATATGTATGTGGGCAGTTATATCGGCACTATAGTTCTCCTTTAAAACGCTGGTGAAAAATGCCAACAAACTGCTCCTCATCAATTTTCATTGTGATTTTTTTTTTCTAGGTGTGTTTTACCGCACATAAAAGTGACTTTTCATGCTGTAAAAGATGTATAAATAATACATAAAGCAGACTATGCCTCAGATGAAATAAAACCACACTACTTTTTCATATAGTTACTGTGAAAGTTGTGTGTATTCCTTCTGCTGCTGCTATACTTTCTTATCTCTTTTTATCCTGTTAATCTAGTCATTCGCTGCTTATGATAACTTGGAAATTCAACTTAGTGTCTTGAAAGTTTGAGTTAATATTTCAAACCTATCTTAAATCTCTATTTGCTGTTTGGATATATTGTCGCGGGATTTGCTGTTTGGGTACTTTGTTGCTTTGATGTTTTGTATACTGTTGGCGCCGTTTCTGGATTTTGAAGTGTTTGCTGTTATCTCTAAACATTGACTAAAATGATAAGGAATTTGAAGATTATAATTCAAAATTTCAAGTTATCATATAAACATTAAAATATTAAGGTTATTATAAGCAAAAAAAAAATGATCGCTGCTATTTTTTTTCCACATTTTTTTTTTCAATGGCCCCAGCGGTCAAACCTTTATATATAATGGGAAATAATAATCAATATTTGTACTTGGTTAATCCGTTAAATATTATTTTATAATGGATTTCTTTCAAAATACATTTTGTTTACAGCACGTACTACCCTCTTGTCTGTGTATTCAAGTCTCATTTTGATTGTAAGCTCTGTGGGGCAGTTCTCTTGTCTATCATTGCCTGTCAGTTATAGTGACTGATCTTCATGATGCTATGCTTGTTATTTACTTTCCTTGTACTTTGTTTAGCATGAGTGTCTAGGGTCCAAGTGCCCTCCCTCCGAAAAGGCCACCATGGTCTAAGGTCTTCTCACCCCATAGTTGTGTATTGAGTGTAGTCCCAGCCTTCTGTCCTGCTCTGTCTAATGGATGGTCACCACCACCCCTCTTTTAAAACGTTTTCTGCGTAGGATGTTAAGTACTTCTCCCATGTCTGTATTATAACTGTACTGTTAAATTGTTCACCTTTGGGGAACCTAGTGACACTACATAAATATCTTGTCATGCAAATGTTCACTTGTTTGCTGTAGTCTTGTGACTGAAATTAGCTGCACACAGCAATGTGTCTAAAACGCATATACAGTGATGACAAGTGCCCATTACTGTTGCAAGTGTCAGTATAAACAGTTCCTCAAAGCTGAGAAAACAAACCTATTGTGTGAGATAATTCTGTAGCTATAAGGCTGGATACAAATCAATCCAATAGAGAAAATAACATAATGTGTGAGCTTTTGCTCCACCCTCATTCCAGAACTGATTTAACAGGTAAAATGAATGTGTTATTATAACTTTATATCTTAGGCAAAGAACAAGTGACTGGTATTTAACACATTATGTATATTTCAGTGATCATTGAAAAAAAATTAGTTTTTTTTAAATTCTAACTGAGAATACTGGATACTTTAGGTGATTTCTGTTTGGTGCATTAGTATTTGATGTAATCCCTCCGATGTATTCTCACTGCCCACCTTAATTATCCTATTCTTCTTAGCTTGGAAAGGCCTTTATATTTTCATTTGGTTTGTTTCTAGCTGTTTATATACCTGAAGACTGCCTTGGGATTTGTATTACTTTCTTTGCCAATTTGTTTTTTCATTTCTATTTGAGCTGGGCTGCTCGTTGGTTTGCACTTGTAATTACATTGTTTGTAATTACCAATTGCTGTCTTTGTCCCCGCTGATTTAAGTAATCTTAACGCTGGATCTTTTTTTTTTTATCCACCACGAATCTTCTTATTTAGCAGTGTTCGTTTTTATGCTTTCTGTTTTTAAACACTTAAAACTCATAAACTTTAAATTAATTCTGCCCAGTAAAGGAGAACTAAAGTGAGAATTAATAGGAATAAAATATATAGGTAAGCGTTATGCATATGTTGCAAGTACTTCTACCCAATTGCTCTATTTATAAATGAGCGAGTATGAATTCATAAAGTTTACGTAACGAGGTCCTTTTCAGCCTGATGTAATAGCTACGCGTGGGAGCTATGACCGCGTAAAGCACTTGAATTTTATTGGTAATGCTAAATCCAATCAGGGAAAACAGTGTTAAAGATCTAATTAGGTTAAATTTTAATGCTTCCAGAACTTCAGCGTTGACATCACAGGTTGGATTTGCATTAATGATCTATTCAAAATGGATGCTGAGAGTCTGCAGAGCTATGTAAAATCAGTGGGACAGTACAGGACATATACATATAATCTGTATTTTTTAATTTAATATAGAAAATGTAAATACTTTAGCATAATACGCTGTTGGGCTTATTGACATGGATATAATATTAACTGTACCTCCAACACGCCGAAATGAGTTTTTTGTTTTTCAGCTGAACTGTTTGCTATGGGATTGCTAAAATATTTTTAGACTTCCTTTTTAAGACTTTCTTGCTGTGCTACATGCATTTTCTGTGGGATCAACTAGTTGTATGAACCAAGATTTATTTCCAGTCCTGAATATTTTGTCTTGTTTTCTAATTACTGTGTCCATGAATAGACCTCAGATTACCATTTTTTTAAAGAATTGTTTTGCTGAACTCCTTAATGTCAAAATGCTGAATTAATGGAACCCTCTCCACCAATCCAATCCTCCCTCACACAGCAGAGGTTATTAATGCAGACACTTTTCTGTGGGTCTGATTGATGGTACCACTATTGTTGGACAATCCAATCCAGAAAATGTTTCCTGCATCCATTTATACTCTTTGTTACAGAAAACAGCAATGATATTGCAATACAATGTAGCCTTTGTACGTAGGTCTGGGTTATTTTTGCTGTAGAACTATTTATAGGTTTGCCCTCTGCTGTATTTAGATAACATTCCATGATGGTAAGTATTATTATCTGAATCTGTGGCTCTACAGCTTTTCCTTGGCTACATCAATCATCATCTTCCACACGCTGGAGAGACCAGATTGTAGATCTGATCCATAGTTATTTCAGCTCCTTTAACAAAATCCCATAACCTTGTAGCACAGTCCAAGGATATATAAAATATTGCTGAAACTATACATACTGTCCTCTAGTCTGTGTATGTGTAAGGCCCAAATCTTAATGTCATGAAGTGGAAAGGGCTTTAGGTGAACAGTTTCTGATGCTGCAGTGAAGCTGTTCTAAAACTGCATTATAAGAGGTTGCCTGGTGGTCATTATATTATATAAAGGACTATAAAACCCTTTACATTAACAAATTGAGCCAATCGGAACCCCAGGCATTGTGATCTCATTGTAAACATACTATCTTTTCCATGGTCAGTGCAAGATGTGCCAAGTGGTCTTCCTCAGTCCTTCTTTGTCTAGGAAATGGGTGTAACTACTACACATATAAAGAGAAATTTAAGAATGGCAGTGCCCCATGAGATGGGACCTATAAGCTCTGTGCCAAATGAACATAGCATTAAGATTTTGTGGCATAGCTCATCAAACTGTTTGTCTTGTTCATTTATTCAGTAACTAGCAGCTTTGTACATTACTGATGCTACCATTGCTTGTCACATTGCAGGTGATTATCTATTAACAGTCTTACTCAAAATATACTGCCCTAATGCTCATTTTGACTCCTACTATGGACAGTGCCCCATATGCTGTACACTGCTTTATCACAGACATGGCCCATATGCTGTAAAGTGCCTCCACACACCTGACCCAGATGCTGTGCAGTCACCCCCACACAAATTACCCAGATGCTTTGCAGCATCCCCCTATGCCTTCACCAGAGACTCTGCAGAGCTCCCCCCCCCCAAAAAAAAGACAGAATGTGAAGTTCTGCTCCAGATGTTGTGATTGAGACTGAGGATTATGGTTAGATATGTTGGTAAAGTTCCCTCATTTTAATCTTATCAAATCTTTTATAAAAAGTAGGAAAAGTTGAAAATATGGCTACATCGCGGCTTTGCACTATATTTGTGTAATGGCAATCTAGTTAAAATTTTATAAACTGAAAGTAGAAACTTTCTCTACTGTGTTAAAAGGTAAAAAAAAAAAATGTATGATTTCAATGCATTAAAATAAATGTCCTAGGGTGTCATTTGAGTGAATAAAAGTTGCACATTAAAATAAATTCACCTTCACATTACTTTTGTGTAAGTGGTATTTATTCGTATTGTTTTGTGATTTGCTTTAATGCTTGCATCTCTCCGTTGGTAGGATTTCCTTCTTTGTTGCTAGGGTGACTGAACATTGGGGTGAGCCTTGTTTTCTAGCTATGGCAACCAGGAACTATGGAAACTTCATCTTGTTTGTTTTTTTGTTTTTGCTTTTAAGTGCTGATGTGTGCCACTTACTTAATTCTTTGTGCGCATACATTAGTGAACTTATTTTGCCTTACTCCATATTTATAAACGTAATCGTACCTAATTTGTAACCAGATAAATCTTATGCACAGCTCAATCCACATTTTTTATTTTTCTGGCTCCTATCAAATGACCAGCAAAGATTTAAAAAAACAAATAATCTAGATTCTTTGCTGAGTCAGAACCAGCGACTGAATTATTTTGCTTTTAATTTAATTGTTGTTATCTGCAATCTCTTTTGTTTCCCTACCATCCTACCAAGTACAAATGGCAACCCTTGAAAGAACTCCAAATAATGCATAAACATACCGTCATTGTCCTCTGTGCAGACTAGATTTTACAAAGCTTGCTCGGAGTCAAGCTTGTTTTCTCCTTTTAGTGTTTTTCTCTGAATTATTTTACCACCCAGGGAACAGGTGCAAGCTGCTCAGAGGTTTTCTCTGATTATTCAGGAGCCATCTGTTCTTCAACAAGCCAAGATTTGTGCCAAGTCTCTCTCCAATATCAGAGTATTTTAGTCTTTCAGTGCATGATGCATATTCACACATCATAACAGGTCAAGGCTCCTACTCAAGCAGCAGTTTATGGATGCACTACAACAAGGACAGGCATACCTTCTCTTTTAGGGTGGATTTGTACTAACGGAAATAAGGTTTGCAGTCACATGAAAGGCAAAAGTAACAAAACATTTACTCCATTATAAATTGATTTGCATGTTACCTAATGCAGTATGGTGTATAAGAAAGCAGCCTCTTTAATATTAGGATTTCAAACATAATCTTAACTAAAATCATTAGATAATAAGGAGAAGGCTTGCAATACATGTGAGATTTTTTTTTAATCCGTGGAAAGCTGCTGGAACAATTTAAGGCCAGGGTCACACTATGGGGGTCATTCCAGAAACTCAGAATTTTCCATCCCGAATTCACCGATAGAGAACTCCCATTATAAAGTCGCAACCGCAACTAAAAAATTGTCGCGGTCGCGATTTTATAATAGTAGAATTGTCACAGTCATGACTTTACAATGGGAGTTCGCAATCAGTGAATTCGGGCTGGAAAATTCAGTTTCCGGAATCTTTTTTGACTAGGCTCATTATTGTCTATGGTGCAAGACACAATAATCTGTGTGAATTATCCCACAGGAAACAATGTATATTTTGCATTTCAGAGAGCCTCTCCCCTTGACTTACCTGGCTACAGAGCAGCTTGCAACATTTGTACCTTTATTTTACTGAAACTATGTTTTAGGCAAAGATTTCCCTGGGTAAAGGTAAGAAAGAGAGGAAAAATAATATTTCAAGAGTAAATAAAAGGAAAACTATACAAAAAGAATAGTGTGATGTTATTGATTATACAGATGTTGCCGAAAGGAGAAGGTGCTGGGCACCTGTGTGGCAAGACCTTTTATTTGAGTATATCACATAAAATGCACAACATGCTTTAGGCCTAAGCCCTTTATCAAGTGATTAAAGCAGACCTTATAAATAAGGTTCCTCTCACTATGTGGTCATGTGCTCACAGCGTCCCAATCAGAATGCCTTTATACACATCCATAGCCAATCATTTTGTTCAAAGTGGTGTCAAATTCCCTTTGGTTTGTGTCATTCCAAGTTTTATTATTAAAGTTCATACTATTAAAAAAAAAAAAATACACACCGGAGCAAAACAATCATGAAACTGCTCCTAAAAGCCTATCTCAAAGAAGTGAGCTGAGAAAGGTGCAAAGAAAGAAGAAGAGCAGTGGCAGCTGGGATAGGTTTGGGTTGCAGTTATATGTAGCACCAGTTACCTACAACAATTTATTAGAAAAACTTTTTTGACTTTACTTCCCCTTTATTATAATTTAACTAAAACTGAGTTGATTCTTAAAGGGACACTACAGGAGTAATGCCTCTTATCCTTACTTAGAACTGCCTAATTACTCAAACTGGTATTTTAACTTAACTAGCTTCAGATATCAGTCTTTACTTGTCAGGCATTGTTAGCAGTACATAAAGTCCATTCTGAACAACACCAGTGAATACATCAGGCTTCCAGCTTTGAGAGATCCCCATAAATGATTTTTTTACTCTATTTATTAGCGCTGACAGTTTGGTTAAAATAATATTATACACTATAATTATTTGTAAAAACACCAACTTTTACATTTTAATATGCATGAGGGTTGTTGCCTTAAAGTGCACCTGTCACCTCAAAAACTCTAATTCTAATTTAGGTTGTACTAAAGAAATAAATGTTTTTGTAATATATAAGTATTTTTAAAAAATGTACCTTTTAAGCAGCTTTTCTTTCTGCCATCTCCCTGTCAGCCCAACACGCCTTGGGGTAGGGCAGGGCTTAACGATGATTGACATTATAGGTCCTCCAGTCAGATCCCTTAAATCACGATTTAGCTGGATTCTGATTGGAGGAGCTGTAATGTCAATCATCATTAAGAACCGCCCACCCAAACTCATGATGGGCTGACAGGGAGATGGCAGAGAGAAAAGCTGCTTAAAGGTACATTTTTATAAATACTTATATATTACAAAAACATTTATTTCTTTAGTACAATTTAATTAGGATTAGTGTTTTTGAGGTTACAGGTGCACTTTAAGTAGGAGGGACCCCAAAATATTCTATTTGCTTTAGGCCCTACATTTTGTTGAGCCCTGGAAAGTCTCTTTGCCCCCCCCTCCCCCACTCTTATGTGTGCTGAACAAAATATTGTCTCCTCCAATGAAGCAATATTAAAGTAGGTTTCTACATAACTGGGTTCCACATTATCATGTACTGTAACCGGTATAGGGAGGCAGTGAACATCAGCTTAAGAATGATAATGCATCTTGGATTTCTACAATGTATTAGGCTTCCAATATCCACAGTTTCTTTTCTGCGGTTCTGCTTGTCAGAAAGTAATATTTCCGTAAAAGGTGAATTATAGTGGCAGTTTAATTATTCCTTAATACCAGTGTATCCATTGGCAGATTATTCAGTATTCTACACAGTGTTCCACTTTGACAAAGTGCTGCCTACCTGAACATAACATTGCATACTTAATGTGAGAATCCAGAAACAGAGCGTCACTATGTGTGTCTAGTTTAAGGGGGGGAGGGGGGATCTATAGAAGTCGAAGAGTTTTTCAACCTGGTGAAATATTGACAATATATATTGGTATATCTGTTTTTGCCAATTTTTTTTGCTAAAAAGCATTCCTACTGTTAGTTGATCCCGTCATTTAGCTACAATTGAATTAGTTTCCCTGTCAAACAAGAGTAACAAGTGTTTGCAGATAGTTAAAAAAAAAAACAAATTAAAGTAGATTCACACCACAAACCAACTACAAATTTTAAGCTTCAAGGGAAACTGTTTATGAAGTGACAATGGGGCTACAGGCTCAATCAGCCCAGCATCGTACACCCATCCAGACAATAAAACACACATTTACTAAGATCCAGTGGAGGATTTAAGGCTCAGCTTGCAAGGGAGGTAGGGCAAAGTTGCTAGGCCCCTTGGATGCACCGGCTTGGTCACAGCTGTGACTGCTGATATTGGACCTCTGGAAGCTCTATTATACTAAAAAAAAATCCCATAAATCTATGTTCATGTCACTTGAATGTTTTATGTAAAAATAGGGTTTTTCATTTTTCCTTACTGTCCACCAGGGATGGCATTAGGTGTGTGTCTCCACACAGGGTTCTATGGGGGGTAGATGAAGGGTGGAGAGATGCCTATGCTTGCCCTGCTATCTTCCACCTCACCACTCCATCTTACACTGGTGTTGCTACACCCACATGATGTTCATTTACAGGTTTCTCTTTTGTTCTCTTATGGCAAAGAATAAAGTTCAGACTTCCACCGTTCATTAAAGAGTGCTGTGTTAGACTAGGTTCACACAAGCGTATTTTATGCACTGCGTATTAGAAAAGCGCGTATAGAAAATACGCCGTGTATTTTAGTCCGGCGTATAATCTAGACGCGCTTTTCTATTGTACTTACCCGACATCGTGTAAACGCTCCCTCTGCGTTTACGGCTCCTATCTGGTCGCGTTCTTCGCACAGCGTACATACAGTATGCTGGCAAAAATGTGACGGCAAGCATTCAGTCATGTTCGCTCATGTGGCTGGAATGAGGTAAGTTCTATAGGGATTCGCTGCGCGGCTTTTTTTTTTTCTCACGCTAACGTGTTATGCGCTGTACATAATACATTCGTGTGAACCTAGCCTCAAGTGTATTTCCCTGATAGGAGTATCCACTTCACGCTGAAGCACAGGGTCACTGCAAGTTTAATCATACTGTAACCTTTGAGTAGAAGGCAATCTGGCTGAGTTCTGCAAGCTATGGATTAGAGAATGGTTATATGAACTTACTTATGTGTAGCACAAATTAATTAAATGATTCAACAGGCAGTGCACATGCAATAAAGCCTGCACCATGATTATAAGCTTATTCATGCATAATAGGTTCCTGTCCTATTGTCACCCAGTGAGCTTAAAGCTCTTGCAGTCTGATGTTCATCACTCGACACCTCACACCCCTCTCTACCTACACCACATATAAACTCACCTAACTTTGTCCTGCTGTGCTTTATGATCAAGAAATCGTCTGGTGGTAGCTGGGCAGGTGAAGTGCCAGGGGGGCTGGTGTGGGCCCCCCTACATCCTGGTGTCTGGTTGACCAATTCCTAGAGAACTTCTAGAGGGACTAATTCTGATCGATAACAGGATAGCCATATGTTTCAAACCTATATTGTTTTCACCTTCTGATTGAGTTAGCACTTTATTGTTTCATAGTCCATGGAGCTATTCATAACTCATATTTGTGCAAATCTTTTCTTGTCCTCCGCTGCCTGATTCCTTTTTGCCTATTCTATCATTTTTGGATTGGTTAATACTGAAACTATAAGAGTCTGGATCTTGGATCTCCTCCAACAGAAAAAAAAACCCTGTAGACATTGGAGGACTTTAGACAACCTTCAGTTCTGGTGAAGTATTTGCCCTGGTGGTGGGAATCATCACAGTTCTCTTAATTGCACTATTCATTTTGGCCCATATCCCTAATTTTGCACTGGAGCTTCAGACTGTAGCTTTTGTTTTGTGGTGGAAGACCTTTCTCTTTATGGCCACCAGGGCACGTAATACTAATTCACCCCATGTATCTACTCTTGTTCTTATAGTATACATGTGTGAATAGTTACTTACTAATGACCTCACTTCTAGTTACCCAATAAATTGTTGTAAAATGTAATTGAAAAAGATATTGACAAAGTGTTTAAGAAGTCATCAAGACACAAAGATATTGTAAATCAGCGAGACAGTGCAGCTATTAGAATATTGATTTGTAGTATCAATGTGTAATCAACAGTTTGCATAAAGGAGGCAGATTATATTAATGAAGTAGTCCCAATTATGAACACGCTCCACTCCTGTAAAGGTGCAGGGTTTGATCCTCTTTTAATTTCCATTATCCACCCTAGTAGTATATCTCAGTTATGCCTACTGTTGTTATATTCTTTTTGTGACATAGAAGTCTATGCCTACGGGATCTCCCTTCATTCATAGTAAAATAGTATATGAGGTACTGGAGACTGTCTGAAACAAAATTCAGAGTATTTCTATGTAGATACTGCAGTCCTTTTGGGGTTTAATACATGACCTGCTGAATTGTCTCCATGTGGGGTGCTAAATTGCTGGACGAAGGGATGTGCAAGTTCTGCTGGATTATTTTATGACTGATGGTGTTTAGAAATGTAATGAAACATGTGGTGTCTTTGTATTTTTAATCAATAAATGCACCATTGATACATGCTATAGCACGCATCAGGGAGCCAGTCATATGTAGGCTGCATGTTTAATTCATATCATTTGAAATGCTGATTGGTAGCATAATGAAAACAATATCATAGGTATATGAGCTTGCGTATCCTTGAAGTTTAAACACAGCCAGCTACCAGGCAGACATTCTCTGGACCATTAATCCAGGGAGAAACACACGAGTGCGGTTACATGTTTTCCTATTTATACAGTAAATTACTTCATTGTCAGACTAAGGCATCTTGGACCTACTAGACAAGCTGATTCCAAGGATCATTCACTTACTGAAAAGCAGAAGAAGTGTTATGATGTGCAATAGTAACTGCAAACGAATGCTGAAGGAATGAACAAGGTGTTGTTAAAGAAAAACCTTTAGAATCAGAGTTGCCAAATTGGTTACCTTAGAAAGATACTGCTCACCCAGCTGATACTATGTGCCAGGGCTGTTCCTAGGTCAATTTTCACTCAGGGCGAGGTGAAAATTTTTGCCCCCCCCCTTTCAGTGATAGCGCTCTCCGTTTGGACGGCGCTCCCTCAGCTCTCCGGCCGGCCGGCGCCCCAGGCGATTGCCCTCCCTGCCCAGGCTTAGGAACGGCCCTGCTATGTGCATTACTAAATAATTCCAACTGCTGCCCATCAGTCACACCACACCCCAGTTAGTGTACACGGCTCATTATCCCTATAGTTTCACTGTGGCTGCTACTGTTACAACACGTGACATCTGTGGATCTGTGGATTCTTTTTCTGCAGTTGGGTTTGTACTGGTCAGTCCGGGGGCACAGAGTCAAAGGGGCTCCTGGTCTTCACCATGAACCCCTGCATTATGGCAGGAGTAGCAATACCTAGTACGCAACAACCATTTTTGGAGAATTCCATTTGATGCTCATTTGCAGAATTACACTGCAGATAGTGAGCTTGTGTTGTAAATGGGAGACAAAGTCTAAAACTATTTTTGTAATATCAGTAGTTATTGCAAAACAAACATTTTTTCTAATTTTACAGTTTTTTTTTTCAACTATTACCCCCTAAATTATTTCACTGCTCTCTTGGATTAAGGGATCCTAAGCATGCTCTGTATTATTCCTTCTGCCTTTGTTAAAAATTAGCATGGTAAAGTAAGAAAAAAAATATCATATCATTTTTCCAGGCAACAAGAACAGCATTTGCTTGAAAACTGCGCAGCGTCTGTTAATAACTGAGCAGACTTCAACAACTGTAACAAACTTTAAGGGCCAGATTCCGTAAGCGCCGTACTTCTGGGGAAATGCCTTTGCGAAGGCATTTCCCCGAAGTGCATGAGGCGCGGCCACTCAAATAGTCTCGGACGCGCTTCATGCACTTCAAGAGCAGGCGAACACAGCGGTAGAGTGGCCACTCTGTTTGCCTGTTCTTGAAGTGCATGAAGCGCGTCCGAGACTATTTCAGTGGCTGCGCCTCATGCACTTCAGGGAAATGCCTTTGCAAAGGCATTTCCCCAGAAGTACGAAGCTTACGGAATCTGGCCCTAGATGTTTCTGAGATTCTACATTGAGTGAAGGATTCCCCTGGAGGAGACAATGGCAACATTGCAATATTTCAGGAATTAATATCTGGAAAATGGAAAGAGATATGAACAATATATCAGTAAAACCTATATATATATATACCTATAACCTATAAAAATATATCATTAATCGATAAATAATAAAATATTAAATACTAATTTTACATTCCCTTTTAAGAATATTAATATCTGTTTGTAAATATGGTACAGAACTCCAACTTTTAACAAAAATTGAGGGGGTCATTCTCTAAAGTCCGAATTGTCGTGTAAAGGTGCGAATTCGCCAACTAAAGACAGTTGCAATAGACTGTTACTGTCGCAGTCGCCACTTTATAATGAGAATATTGTCACAGTCGCGACTTTACAAAGGAAATAATGTCAAAGTCGTAACTTTGAAAATTGTCACGGTTGCGACTTTATAATGGGAGAATTGTCGCAGTCACGGATTTGCTATAGGAATCCGCTGTTTCTCACTTTATAGAATAACCCCCTGAGTGTATACAGAACACTAACATATGATATATAAACATCAGATCTATAGCAGCATATTCATTTTAATATTACTCCGGCAAGCGAACTCATCTTCTCTGGATGACTGAGAAAGGGCAGAACCTCTGATGTTCACATTTGATTTCTGTATTGGGAGTACGGTTGTCCTAGTGATGTGATAATACAGGTTTTTGTATAAGGGGAATCAATAAACTCTTATAAGGGACAAGCTTCACCCAGAAGTGCATTTTCCCTTTTCTTTCTGTACATTTATGATAATGAGCCAATATTAGTGTAGAAGAGAGAGATAATGTGCTGTGGGATGTTATTAATCCCAGGCAGGCAGGTAGATCAGAATATTATAATGTAGCGCTAGAGCAGATTTAGACTTTTACTCTCACTAAAAACTATAATGGAATGTCCTCAGGCAAATGCCTTTAAATTGTCTGCGGAGGTTCATTTCCTCTAAATGCACAGAATGCACAATGAGATAGTATTGTTCCAGTGTCCCGGCTGCTTGTGACTGTATCTGGGGAAATACAAAGTGTGGGAAAGAATGATTTGCCCCTTTATGTGTTGGCGTTACATTGCTTGGCAGAGATATGATTTAACTTCAGGTTCTCTCATTAATTTCATGGTATTTTCTATTTAGCTTCAGGGGGAGTTTTCCATCAGCTCATTACTGATATCCTTCACTGCTTTCCCTGTGCATAAGGGACATCTCTGGCTCAAAACCTCATCTCGTTTGGATGAGAGATGCCCAGATTCAGTAGGATATGTCCCTGTGTAGATGAATACATACGGCATTATTATCCTTTTATTTAGAACCCAGT
>JAKJJM010026281.1:0-11762 GCA_021901965.1 Pipa carvalhoi | reverse complement strand
GCTCCGGCAGTACCCCCCCCCCCGTTCCGGCAAATCTCGCCGGACAAAAAAAGCCCTGACTACAATGCATTATTTAAAAGTGCCAAATAGACAGACAAGTAACTGTTAATGACTAAACTGTTCCATTTTTGGTCCAGGTAGATGTATAGTAGTTTATAACATAGTAACATAGTTTAAAAGGCTGAAAAAAGAAACAAAGTCCATCCAGTTCAGCCTATTTTCCTGCAATGTTGATCCAGAGGAAGGCAAAAAACCCACGAGGCAAGAGCCAATTATCCTCATATTAGGAAAAAAATTCCTTCCCGACTCCAATATGACAATCAGAATAAATTCCTTGGATCAAGATCTCACCTTCAATTATCTAGTACCCATAACTTGTAATGTTTTTACATTTACCAAGGCGTAATTTCCTTGGTTGCTGAAGAAAAATACAACCTATATAATGCTTAATTGTTAGGATAGAGACAGATTTAGAAACTCATTCAAAGTGATTTGTTTATAGCTAGAAAGCAGATTGCTTTCTGCCTTTCTCAGTATTAATTTTTAAAGATGGTATATTAGTTCACAGTGCAATCTTTTTGTCTTTGTAGAGGGTGCAACTTCTTACTCTCCTCTGTATCATAGTATAAAGGTATTGTTAAAAAACGGATTTATTTTTAGTAAAAGGTAAGTAGTCATACTTAAAGGCTGGGGATTTTAGGTTTTGTATACAGAAATTCTGTAATATTAATGACCCTGTATATGAAAGATTGGATGGTAGTAGTCTAAGATGTGCTATTGATCTCTTTTTTTGATGACCACTGCCTACCATATTCTAATGAAATCTTTACTGTGAACATCATTTAGAAATATATTAAAAAAAAAAAAAAAAAAAAGAAAGAAATGTAAGCCAATCCTAATAATAAAAAAAAATATAAATTCTAAAACAGAAAAAAACATGGGTGGATGGTTTGCCTTTTAAAATAAGGCAAGTTCTGCTTAGTGTTATCATCTGCAAGTGCCATTTCTTATTCACTAAGGCTAAGAAAAGTGTATGTAAATATTATATTGGTTACTGTGAACTATAAAGAGGGGATTGATCATCCTGTGAGTCACATTTCAGTAACTATGCTGTAATTGATTAACCAAACTAAGGCTCATGAATCATTGTGTACTGCCCAAATAAAATACACAAATTATTTGCTGCTTCCTTGAAATTATAGAAAACAATAAAATAAGGTCATTAAAATCAGAAATATTTACTTAATAATATTATGCAAAAACATTATGCCTGCATAGTGCTATGCCTGGGGAATTCACACTTTGTTTTTTGTTTTTTTTTAATTTGAAGTTTATTAATTTTTAATTTTACATAGTATCTCGAAGTAAACAACATCATAGCTCATGTATCAGTTCTTTCTAACATTTATACTCTGATTTTAAATTGTAACAATATACATTTTTTAATAATGTAATACAATATTATTTATTCCACAATTTCAATTTTAATTATTCTGAGATTCCACATATTGTACCCAGGGTAACCATAATAGCTCATTTTTGTATGCCCTCTCCTCCCTCCATGTGTGCTTTTATCATTTCCATTGTTTGTATGCACTTAACTTTGTGTATTACTGCTTGTTTATGTGGAAGGTTAGGTTCTTTCCATGCAGCAGCTAGATTAGTTCTAGCTGCTGTCAGGATATGTGTTGCTAATTTTTGTTCATTTCTAGAGTTAAGTGTTTCTATTTGTAATCCTAGAAGGAATGTTTGTGGTGTCATTAGTTATTTGAGTTTTAAAGATTTTAGCTAAGATTTCGGTTATCATTAGCCAGAATTGTTGAGCTATTTCGCAGGACCACCAGACATGAAAGCATGTGCCTCTTTGGCCACAGCCTCTGAAACATTCTGAAATTGCTTCATTTTTCCATATTTTTGCCAATCTGTCAGGAGTGCAATTCCATCGGTATAGAATTTTATATGCTTTCTCTAGAAATGGTGCAAATTGATGATCTGTGTGCCTCATTCCAAATTTTATTGCCAGGTTTCTTCTGAAATTTCAATGTTCAAATCGGCTTGCCATTTTAGCATATATGTTTCTGAAATATCTTTAGTTTCTGTGTAGATTTTTGAGTAAATGTGGGAAATTGTATGTGTTGTAGAGGTTGGATTATGACAAAGTTTTTCGAATTGTGTCTGTTTAGGGAAAGTTGATCCTTTGTTTATTTTCAAACAGTAGTCTCTGATTTGTAAGTATTGATAAAAGTTTCGATTAGTAATTCCATATTTCTCTTTTATTTCAGAGAATGTGTATATTTCATTTTCTTTATAGAATTGGTATACTGAGAAGAAACCTTTTTTTTATCCATATTAGGAAGTTTTTTTATTACAAATCCTGGTGGGAAGTTCTTGTTTCCAAATAAAGTTTGGTATTTTGACTGGTTAGAATTAAGTTTTAATTTCAGACACCTATTTTTACTCCATGTATGTTCAGTGAATCTCTTATAAATTGCACTAAGGGTTCTAATGATACTGCAATTAACAGCGGGGATAGCGGACATCCCTGTCTTGTACCGCCTTGTATTTTAATATCTGAAGAAAGTATTCCTGCAATTGTTATGTTTGTTGATGAAGAGTAATAAAGTTGTTTGATAGCTTGTATGAATGATTCTGGGAGATTTAATTTCCCCAATACTAAGAAGGGGTATTGCCAATTTAGTCTATCAAGCTTTCTGGGCATCTAATGATAAAATGTAAGGGGTGTTTTTTTTGTTTGCGTAATATTAATTGTTCTTTGTATATTGTTGGTAACAGATCTGAATGGTATGAAACCCGCTTGATCTTGGTGTACTAATTGTGGGAGTAATTGAGCTAATTGAAGGGCTAGTATTTTAGTGTATAATTAAATATCTGTATTTATTAGTGATATTGGTCTGTAGCTTTTGCAATTTAGGGGATATGTCCCTTCTTTTGGTATCACAGTTATTAATGCTTTTTGCATTTCATTAGAAGGTGGGACCCTTTTCTGAAAGCTTTAAAGTTGTGAGATGTGGAATTAATTGTACTTTAAATTTTTTATAATAATTGGATGTGAAACCATCTGGTCCTGGGATCTTTTTTGATTTTGCTAGTTTTATTACTTGTTATACTTCTTCCGGTGTTATAGGGTTGTCTAAGGCCTTGTTTTGATCTGGAGTTATCTGTGGTGATTTCCAATTTGTAAAAATTGGAGAGAATTCTGAAATCGGTGTTTGGGGGGCTTGTCGTTTGTGTAAAGTTCTGAGTTCATGTATAGGGTGGTATTTTACTAGTCATTAATGCTGCACAAAAACATTTTTTTAGGAACCCATAGTGTCTTTTATCTTTGAAATAAAACCATTACAGTTTAAAATATTCAACATCAATGACACATGAGTAAATATTTACATAACTTTAGACATTCACACAGACAATACAAGCAATATTAAATGAATCAGTCACTGCATTTAACAAATAAACCCTGTGATATGTTTCTCAGTTCCTGAAACATTGCAGAATTTTCACTTTTGTTTACCCATCACAGTCATTGGTAAATTAATGAATTGTTTTTCAATTGAAATTCTTAAAAAAGTAGATAGGTCAACCCAAATTTCCAATCATTCTTCCTGCATATCACAAACATTAACAGGCAAAATGACAATATCCTTTTCACAGAAAAATGTCCTGTGGTCAAGATTTTTGTCCACATTTCTACTATTAGGAGGGTGAGAATAAAGTAGCAAATTGCAATGATGGAAGGGCTGAGTTGGACCAATACTGTATTTTATGCTAGAGTAAAGTCACGCAATAAAGTAAGAGGGAGGTGAAGAATCAATAGTGAAAACCTGAGGTTGGGAGTGGAGAGCAGAAAACAAAATTAAGAAGCCATTAGCATGAACAAGATCAGTAAGAAAGAAGAGTACTGTAGTATCATGTGATACTTTATTTGGGCTAACAGTTCATTGTATAAGACAAGCTTGTCTTATACAATGAACTGTTAGTCCAAATAAAGTATCATATGATACTACAGTACTCTTTCTTACTTTTCAACTGAACTAATACGGCTTAAAGCATTTATGAGCAAGATCCAAATACTGGGTGAGAGACTACAAAGCAATAAAAAGCCTAACAAAGTGATCGCATTTACTATTGCATGTCAATAAGCCCCCTTAAAAACTTGTCACATTGTAATATGCCTCCGGCGGTGCAGTCCCAAATGGTCTGAGCGAGAGAAACTGCGGTTGCAATCTGAACACATAAAAGGCTTGAGGCCTGTGTGTTTACGAAAATGTCGGGTCAGCTCATCTGACCGTGCAAACTTCCACGTACAACCTTCCCATGTGCATTTGTATGGTTTCTCTCCTGCACAAAAAAAAAAAAAAAAAAAAGTTTAAGGAAACCGCATTATTATTTTATATAAATTAATTTTTATAAAAAAAAATTTACCCTGATGTTTCCAATTTAAAGCATCAGCAACACCCAAAATTGTAAAATTCTCATTTAGATTGTCGTCATGGTAGTTATTTAATTGCAGTACTTATAATACTTAAATGTTATATTTGAGGTTAAATTCATAAATTTTATTGCTTTTTCTGTTCTTATCTTTACTGACAGCAGCCATGTTATTAAACAGACCTATCCCAGTCCAACTGTTTTGTATGGTACTTTACATAAAGCATATACAAGAAAGTGACCCATAAAGCCCAATTTTTAAAGCTAGATACTGTATTTTTTGCTCCATAAGATGCACTTCTTTCCCCCCAAAAGTGAGTGGAAAATGCCCATGCATCTTATGGAGCAAATGTTCATTTTTTTTAGCTGCTGTGGGGCGCGGGTAGGAGTACCCCCCTGCAGCGCAGCACCAAGTTATATGTGCGGGCGCCGGCCTTTGCAGTACACACCTAAGGCCTAGCCTAAGCACTGGATTCAGATCATGCCCAGGGCTAGGGGTGGCGAGGGGGGCCCTATGTTCTTGTTATTTTATATGGGAAGGATGATATCGCATATAAAATAAGAACGTAGTGAGACTGAGCAGTGCACACAGACCAGCCTCCTTGCTCTGCTGTGACTAAAAGGAGATTTTGTACTCACCTTTAAATCTTTTTCTCTACTTGTCTCTTGGGGGACACAGGACCATTGGGGTAAAGCTTCCTTCCACAGGAGGTAAGACATTAGAAGAATTTGGACTCCTCCCTTAGGGGCTTTACCCCGACACAGGAAGAGAAGAATCAGTTAAAGTTACCAAGCTGGAAATACCATACAGGTAACAGCAAACAAAACAATCAAGTAACACATCTATTAATAGTAATAAATGCGTAACAGTTATCGGAACAGCTTAATAATACGTTACTAATACATTAATAAGGGTGGGATAACCTGTCCCCCAAGAGATAAGTAGAGTAAAAGATTTAACGGTGAGTACAAAATCTCCTTTTCTCTTAAGTTCTCTTGGGGGACACAGGACCATGGGGACCTACCAAAGCAGTCCCACAAAGAAGGGTGGGAAGGCATTAATGTATTTAATCAGTGGACAGCTCTTATGAGATGGGAGTGACTGCTGCTTGTAACACCTTCCTTCCAAAGCTTACCTGTTGGGATGCAAACAGGCCCACTTGGTAAAACTTTGTGAATGTGGACAGAGACGTCCATGTACCGGCTTTACACAGTTGATCATATGATGCTCTATTTCTCAATGCCCATGAAGAACTAACAGCTGCAGGAGTTGTGACACCTTTCAAAAAGCAGGATTTTTTTAATGACGTCTTTTATCCATCAAGCTAGAGTAGTTTTTGGCGGTGATTTACCACGTTTTGCACCTTCTGGAAAAACAAATAGAGTTTCGGCATTTCTGAATTGTTCGGTATGTTCCAAGTAAATGCGAAGTGCCCTAACTACGTCTAGAGAATGTAGTATCTGCTCCTTGGCATTATTAGTTTTTGGGCATAATGATTGTAGTACAATGTCCTTGTTTACGTGAAAGAAATATACTACCTTAGGGAGAAATGAAGGTAGCATTCTGAGAACTGCCTTATCTGGATGAAAAACTAGAAGAGGTTCTCTGCATGGCAAAGCTGCTAACTCCAATACCCTATGAGCTGTGGTCATTGCTACTAAATATACCACCTTTAAGGTGAGTAAAGGTAAGGGAACAGAAGATAAGGGTTTGATAGGCTCAAATTGAAGGGCAGACAACACAAGATTCAAGTCCCAGGGAACTGTATGTTATACTCCCTAAAGGAAAGTATGGACCTCATCCATGAAAGCTAGTTTTTGTTGGAACAGCACTGATAGGGCAGACCCCTGGACTTTTAGGGAAGATAGGCTAAGTCCCTTGTCTAATCCTCGTTTGAGAAGCTGTAGAAGATGAGTTAGCCTGAATTGTTGGAAATCTAGGTGTAGGATGGAGCACCAATTCCAATATGCTTTCCAAACTCTGTGGTAGGCGGAAAAAGATACAGTCTTCCATGCTCTTAACATGGTATGAATGATGGCTTCTGAAAAAACCCTAGCTGAGTAGTATCATGGTTTCAACAGCCAAGCTGTCAAATTCAAAATTGATGGGTTTGGGTGATGATATTGTTAAGAGCGTTACTTACACGCACTCCTTTCCGGTTTCTTTGGCATCTGTTCTCGTTGAGATCGCCATCTTCCCTGTTGCAAACGGGGTGCGAGAGGCGTGGACCTTTCTCGCCTAAATCCTCTCTTAGGGGTGATGTAACAAGATGCAGTCGTGGTGTTAGTCATGTACACGTGACTATTTAAACCAGCCAGACACACAGGCGCCCAATTATAGGTATCTTTTAGTTACCTGGGTGCGATATATATCTATATTCCTTTGTCTGATTCTCCGTGTATGACCCTAGCTTGTTTCCCAACTCTGCCCAATTGCTGCCAGTCCGACTCTTTGCTCTGATCTACAACTTCGCTACCTTGCCACCTGCCTCGACCATTGCTTGTCTTTCGACCATTTTACCAGTCTCCTGTCTATTACCCAACCATCTGTGGACAACTAACCCCAGGGGTTGCTACCTGGACATAGCAACGCAGCTAAACCCTAAACTCCTTCCGGAGGCTCTAGGTGAAGACCATGTGTGTCTTACATTCTGTGCCTTGGGGCTAGCTAGAGCCAAGTCCACTGTGGTGCCCGTTCCCTGCTGCCTCCTCCTTCTCCTCCTACTTGTACCAGATGTGAATCTGACAGATATGGACCCTGAGACAGTTGGTTCTGCAGTTTTGGAAGAGTGCAAGGCGGAGATATAGTCATGGAATTTAGGTCTACAAACCACGATCTCGGGGGCCATAATGGAGCAATTAGGATTATTGTGGCCTTGTCCTGGTGTGTTTTCTGTAGAACCCTGGGTAGCTTTGCTAATGATGGGAAGGCATATGCTAGTGTGGAGTCCCAGGGAAAACTCATGACATCTGTCGCTGCTGCTCTGGGGTATTTCGCTCTGGAGCAGAAGTTCTATATCTGATGATTGAACCTGGAGGCGAACAGGTCTATTTCTGGGAGACCCAATTTCTTGATTAGAGGTTGGAAGCCTGATGATGGATGCAGTTTCCATTCCCTGGGGAGGGATCCCTGACGACGAAATTTGCTTCCCAGTTCAGAATACCTGGAATTTGGACTGCGGAGAGGCAGGATGCTGATTTCTCTGCCCATTGAAGGATTAGAGATGCTTCCTGCATAGCTGTTGAACTTCAAGTTCCTCCTTGGTAGTTGATGTAGGCAACTGTAGTCATGTTGTCTGACTGTATCTTGACTGATAGGCCCTTTAGTTGTTCTGTCCAGTGAATTAAGGCTAATCGAACTGCACATAGCTCTAGTATGTTTATTGACAATTGGCTCTTTTGTGTTGACTGAGTTTTTAGATCTCCGATGGTTAAATAAGTACCTTGAAGTAAGCTCCAGCGATGCACTCCCAGCTTCATCTGTGCTGTATCTTCACAGCGTATAGGCTGTCACAGGAGCCGGCACAAAGCTCCCCCCCTATGCAAATGAGCAATTACATCATCATGCTCATTGTGCCCCAGTGAGAGGAGAGCTCTCATTGGGGAGAAATGAGCGTGATGATGTAAACGCTCTTATGCACTGCTGATTATCCTGTGTGGGAGGAGCTTCACGTTGGCAGCTGGACCCTCCATAGCGCTTTGAAGTCTGCCTCCGTGCAGTGAAGAGACAGCATAGATGAAGCTGGAAGTGCATTGCTGGAGCTTGGTATAAGGTACTTCTTTAATAAAGCTGTTTTTTTTTTGCTGCTTTAGTTCTTCTTTAATAGGTTGACTAAGTAGAGAGTGATGTGTACTCCCTGTAGTTTTAGGTGAGCTGCCATGGTAGCCATTATCTTTGTGAATACCCTTGGAACTGTGGCTAGTCCGAAGGGTAGAGCTACAAACTGAAAGTGGAAATGACTGAAGGAAAAGCATAGGAACTGATGGTGGTCTTAATGGATAGGAATGTGTAAGTAGGTGAATATCCCTTAATATCTAGAGATACTAGGAATTCACCTGGAATCATGGCTGCGATTACTGATTTGAGAGTTTCCATTTTGAATTTGGAGACTTTGTGCTGTTTGTAGGTTGTCATCAGACCCAGATTGCATAGATTCTATAAGCTGGCGAATCCATTTTTCGTATGCTCTTGCTACCCATGCTGAAGCAAAGATAGGGCATAGAGTGGAGCCAGAGGCTGAAAAAATTGATTTTAGCAGTGCCTCCATTTTTCTGTCTGCCACACCTTTAAATGATGCTGCGTTAGAAATTGGTATGGTTGTATGTTTTAATAATTGACACCGATGCATCAACGACTGGGGGAGATACCCAAGTGTCTATTGCCTCCTTAGTGAATTGGATTGAGAGAAGCGTTTTGAAGGTTGAAAACAAGCATCAGGTTTTTCCCACTCAGCAAGAATTATTTGGTCTAATTGCTCATAAGCTGGAAAGTGGTTAGCTCTTTTTGCATTGCCTCTTAAAAATGTTTTTAATAGGGTTGGTATCCTGTTCAGCATTTGAAATATGCAATGCTGGTAGTACTTTGTGTATGAGGTTTTCTATAGTCTCTGATGTTGGCATAGGAAGCTAAGAATTATTTTTCTCCTGTTAAATCTTCCTCATCATCAGAATTGGATAGAATTACTCCTTCTTTGTCTGATGAACCGTTAAAACCCGGTTGTCAGTTGTGAACTGACCAAAGATATCATTTTCTGCTGGACAAAGGTTCAGCTCTCTACCTCCTGGAGTAAGGACACTAGTAAAACTGGTTCATACCTGTATGGTATTTCCAGCTTGGTAAGTTTAACTGGCTCATCTCTTCCTGTGTCAGGGGTAAAGCCCCTAAGGGAGGAGTCCAAATTCTTTTACAGTCCTACCCTCCTGTGGGAGGGAGCTTTACCCCATGGTCCTGTGTCCCCCAAGAGAACTTAGAAAAATAAAGGTTAATGAGCAGCATTAGCAGGGAGACAGGGACTTAGGAAGGACTTCTTCCCGAGTCCCCGCACTGAGAGAGGAACTGTCTTCCTCTGCTGCCCCCCTCCTGCTGCTTTCCTTCCCCTGCTCCTGAAAGAGCACTAAGCAGGGGAAGGAAATCAGCAGGGAGGGGAACAAGGCAAGGAATCAGCAGGGAGGGGGACAGCAAGAAGGGGGACAACAGGGTAAGGAGAGCGGCAGGGAGGGGGACAGGTAAAAACTTTACCTTTCAGATTTTTTTCTTTGGGGGCACACCCTAATGAAATGGCCTGCTCACGCCTGTGAAAATAGCAAGAACGTACAGTCAGGCTGTCGGGTGTGATCTCATCCTTGAAGGATCCAATGACACAAATACAAATCAGGAGAAGCAATTACAATTTTCATAACTGCAAGCATCTTACTGAAGCAGAAAGTAAAAGTCACAACATGTTTCAGGCTAGGCCCTTTTTCAAGTGTCTGTAGTCACTTGGGAAATTGTCTCCGTCTGACTCACTTATTTAAAAAAAAAAAAAAGAAACTGCACTTATGACAACTATCATTGGCTTATGCTCAGTCTACTTTACTTGTTGATGTTTGTTTTGCCTTTACAGAGACTTTGGTACAATAAACCAAAACAAATAAGCCTAAATGAGAGAAACTTCAATTTTTGTGATAATACCCCACACCTTTCATCATTTGAGAAAATGTGCACAAAACTGACTATAGTATCCACAAAAAAAAGCAGATTTTTATACAAAAATAGACTTTTAAACATTCAAATTCTGTTAACACTAATTTTGCACACACAAAACAATGTATATACGTAACATTCTGTTTTTTGCATACAGCACTGTATTTTGTATGCACAAAATGGCACTTTGTGTGCACAGAATTACAATTTGTGAACAAAATAACATTTTACCTGCACAGAATATAATTTAAATGAACAAAAGTTCATTCAATGCATAGAATATTGTGTGCAAAATATTGTTTTGTGTAGAAAGAAACAGAATTCTGTAAACAATAGGACATTTTGTATGCACAAAATAAAAAAAAAAGTGGACAAAATGCTGTTTTGTGCACACAATAAAATTGTTCACAAAATAGTATTTGTGTGTAGCTATTGTATTTTTCTCTCCATAAGACGCACCGGACCATAAAACGCACCTAGGATTTTAAAAGAAAGAAAATACGGAAAAAAAAAATTCTGAACCAAATGGTGAGCTAAAATATACCACCCCTCCCCCCTTGCTGCCTTTCTGCTATCCCTCCTCTGCCTGCCTGTCCTCCTGCCATTCCTCCCCTCCTTCCCCTGCCTGCCCTCCTCTGCCTGCCATCCCTCCCATGCCTGCCTTCGGACCTTACTGCAGCATTCCAGTGATGCGCCTCTTGTCATCACTTCTCCACACTGAGGTGAGCACGATGGTGCTCCTTGGCTCCTTCGGGTCTTGTCAGCAGCTGCCGAATCCAAGGTGAATAGAGCCAACAAGACCTAAAGGCACCAAGGAGAGCTGTCGCGCTCAGCTTACCTCAGTGTGCAGAAGCGATGAGAGGAGGTGGATCGTTGGAACACTGGAATAAGGTGAGAACTCTTCAGCTTCTGCGGGGCGCCGGGCTTGGGGGGAGGGGGGTGAAGCTGGACACACACGTGTCCCGCAGCAGCTGAAGAAAAAGTATTCACACAATAAGATGCACAAGCGTTTTCCCCCAACTTTTTTTGGGGAAAAAAGTGCGTCTTATGAAGCAAAAAAAATACAGTAATTTCAAACTGTGCTCAAAATAGATGTGGGTCAAGATGCTGTTTCTTGCACAGAAATGAATAGATGCATGAAATTATAATGTGTGTAATGTTATTACTGCATGTAAGGTATTGCTCACTTTTCAATGGTCCTTTCTAACAAAATCACCTTTTGCGAGGGTATTCTTAAAACAAGTCTCCGTTTTTATTCAAAAATACACACAGGCACAGCTTCACAGCAAAAAAATAGGAAAAAAACAAAACAGCAGCTTTGCAAATGGTAATCAAAACAGCACCTAGTGCAGTGATGGAAACTGAAGCTCCAACCAGCTTCACACATACACCACTTGTTGTGGCAAACAATTTCCCACACAGGGCTAATCCCTGCTAACTTTTGAAGGGTGCAGCTCAGTGCACAGCTGATGCCTAACTGAGGAATTACCCTGCCTTAAAGGCATAGTCAGGGCCGTTCCTAGGTTAAATTTCAATCCGGGCGAGAGGTTAAAATTTGCGCCCCTCTCCTCGCCCGGAGTGAAAATTTGTGCGGGGGGGGGGGGGGGGGGGGCGGGGGGGGGGAATGGGG
>JAKJJM010026270.1:0-15367 GCA_021901965.1 Pipa carvalhoi | reverse complement strand
GATAGATAGATAGATAGATAGATAGATAGATAGATAGATAGATAGATACAGATAGATAGATACAGATATATAGATACAGATATATAGATACAGATAGATAGATAATGCTTGTGTGTATTACTTTTTATTAATAAAACTCTGACACTGTTTGTTATACTCTGTTCCTCACCCTGGGACACAGTTAATGTGTTTATGTGCAGACCTTAAGATGACCGTTGAGAGTCTTGACAAGCAGTAGAGTTTTAAGACTTTACATGCTTCTTGTACTGGAGGGATCTCTCTCAGCTTTTCGTTTTATGCATTAAATGTCCTTCCCTGGTGATGGCCTCGGGGTGGTTTCACTAAACAATTAATGGAAGGCATCTCAAGGGATCCTAATGGGTATTTAACAATAAGTTCCCTTCCATTGCATTGTATAATGTGATAGTTTGAAAATTCTATATTTTGTTGAGACTTTCCGAAAGGTGAAATTTTCTCTAAAGACGCGCTAGGAAAATGATATTGGTAAATTGTTTAAGTATTCGCAGTCGTCATGTTAAGTTAAATACTCGGCTTTCGAAACTAAGGAACTTTCTTTAATTGCAAAATGTTTATATCTGGTTGAAGCAAATAATCAGTAACATACATTGTCTTTTCCCAGTAATAAGTATTTTTATAGTAACATTTTCTATATTATTTCATGCGTAATCTCCAATATCTCAGAAAAAACTTTCTCTTTTGGAAATGACGTATGTTTTTCAGATATAATATGCACGGCGTATTTGGGACATTAAATTATTTTCCTCATTTTTAATTTAAAAATGGTTTTAATATAATATTGAGAAAAGAATGGGGATTAAAAAAAAAACATACATCTGTGCGCGTGACTGAATAGGGAAACTAGATTGTAAGCTCCACGGGGCAGGGTCTGAAGTGAATGATGAATCTCTGTAAAATGGGTAATATATCAGCGCTATAAAAATGCAATACTAATATCAAAAAAGAAAGAACAGTAACACCAAAACATTAAAAATTTCTCAAATGAATCTGTAGTTCGATCTTTGCGTCCAAAAATGTTATATTGTGCATAGAGAGTAAAATAATTAGATATTTACCTTTAAAAATTGGGAGTTAGTGCAACACTTCCTGTATATGTTTTATGTAAAGCTCCATAGAAAACAACGGGACTGGGTGAGGTCTGTTTAACAACATGACTGCTATCGGTAAAGATATAAACAGTTAAAAAGCGATAAAATTCATGAAACTTCAAACGTAACATTTTAACAAGAACTGTTTCTGAATAACTGCCACACTTATCCAAATGGGAATTTTTATTTTTTTGATGTTACTGGTCCTTTAATAAGTAAAGGTGAAACTTTTCTTTCACAATTGAAAATTAAATTAATATTGTTTCTAAGTTCTAACCAGAATGTTACAGACATTGTAGACAAAAAACAAAACAAAAAAAATTGAGGGCGGAAGATCATCCCGCGGGAATTTTGCTTTTCGGTTTTCCGAATTGGATCATTCGATGGAAAGGTAACCATCTGTACTATGGCTATTATACAGTGGTGTAGCGTGCCCTTTTGGTGCCCGGGGCGGATGTGCGAGGGGAGGGTGCTAGCAGAGGTTGGTGCTGCCGCCCTCCTCCCCGCTCGGCGGCTCCCCCCCCCAACAGCACTAGGGACAGAATGCCACCCCCACCAGTATAAAAGTATAAAAGTATAAAAAAAAGAGATGTGTGATATTATATTCGGGCAATGCGTAAAAAATAAATTAAAAATCAGATTTAAAAAAAGTGTCGCGTATTTTGATGTGTTACGTCATAACGTAAAATGTCATCGAACAAGAAACAATAACATTTGTAAAATAAAAATGAAGAGGAAAATATTCATTCAGCTTTTGAGCGAGTATTTTATTAAGTTGCGTCTCTGCTGCGCAAGTGTCTTCTTACAGTAAATACTGATTTCTCCACATACAAGTACATCATTAATAATGAAAAATAATAATAATAATTCCTTTGCCTTTCGTGCCTGTGGTTCTTTGTAAACTTATTTTCTAACAATGTTTAACATATCCGCATTACTTAATTTGTACTTGACGACCCTTTTTTCCAAATCGTTAAAAATCGTTCCGCTTTCGGTATCCGACTATAGGGAAAATAAAAATTCTAGTTAATTTAAGAAATTTACGATCCCTCGTTTATAATATATATATAAAAAAAAAAGGAATCATTTGCTGTAATTAAACGAGATTTCATGGCTAAGTTATTGTTTAAATGATTCCGGTACGATCGGAGTTTTATTTTTTTCCATTTAAATGATAAAAAGCATTTAAAAGAAATCAGGTTTTTACAGTGTACGTCGGTAATTAAAAGATCATTAATGCAGAGGAAAATAATGGTAGGTGTGATTTGTATTATATAAACGTTGAGAACCTGATCTGTTTCATATTCAGGGCCAGATTTTCCATCCTCCGAATGGCTCCGTATTTGCCTTTGCGAAGGTATTTCCCCAAAGTGCAGGAGGCGCGCCACTGAAACAGTCGCGGACGTGCTTCATGCACTTGAAGAACAGGCGAACAGAGCGGCAGACAGAACTCTGTTCGCCTGTTCTTGGATCCAATACGGGAAAGGCCAAGTGTATCTTGTTTTATTGCGAATTGAGTTTTTTTTTCTCTGTGGTTTTCAGATTGGACAATGATGTTCATGATTTATACATCTGCGACATATTGCATTTTCCTTAAATTCAATCAGCGCCATTTAACGGTACAGAAAACATCCTCTGTAAAGGCAGATGTATACATAGCAGCGCCATGGGATCCTTTTACGTTGTAGTGTTTAATGTGGTCCTATAGATACCGAATGGTTCCTAGTTACCCTTTTATACATGGGGGATGCTGGTAACCCCTACTGCATGCACTGAGTCCCAGAGACGTGCCCATATACAATAGATTCGCCTGCAATTTTAGGGCTTATTCTCAAAGTGGGAAATTGACAGTCAAAATGAATTCTCATCACTTCAGGTCGTTACGCTCCGATTCTTTACTCCTCATTCACTAAACATCAGATTCCCATAGCAATGGAATGAACAGCGTCGTCTGTAGTTTATTGCGCAGTGAAAGCGTATTCATTTGGACAATAGGAGCCCTGCCATCGAACCCCTAATTCTGACATTTGAGGAATAGTCTAGTTACCTGTGAGAAGTGCTCCATAAGTTGGTGACTATCGTAAGCGTCTGAATCGTCAAAGTACCTGTGCATGTAAAGTAATGCAAAGTACTCCGTAAGACTGCGACTATCATAGCCTCCCGAATTGGTTGAATATTTGCTACATCGTGGAACATGGGGAAGTGGCTATAGTCATAGATATACGCAACTATTCCGCCTTCAGTCATTAAGGCCCTTTCGGTGAAATTTATTAAGCCCGAAAAGACTCGATTCGAGTCTTTTTGGGTTTAATAAATTTCGCCCTTTGTCAATTTAAAAAATTATAACATTTACTGTAAATACAATTCTAATCATGTTATTTCAAAATGAATCTAAAAGGTTTACCCTTCCTCCGCAAAGATAAAAGAAAGACGAAATGAATTTGTATGATTTATATTTGTTATCTGCCCTACGCGTATACATGGCGGAAAATATGAATACAATATTTGCATCATTTTTTTTTTGTTTTCTTTTTGTAGATTTCCCTCTAAAGTCTTAGGGGGTCGTTCCGGAAACTCTGAATTTTCCATCCCGAATTCACTGATAGCGTACTCCCATTATAAAGTCGCGACCGCGACAATTCTCCTTTTATAAAATCGCGGCCGCAACTTTATAATGGGAGTTCTCTATCAGTGAATTCGGGACGGAAAATTCAGAGTTTCTGGAACGACCCCCTTAATAATCAAATCAGGGAATTGAAGACGAGACGATGCTCGTCGTGAAAACCTAACATAAATATTTATTTATCAAACAGAGGAAAAGAGAAAGATTGCTTCATTGACGCAGAAAGAACCTGACAGGCTGGGGCTTCATCAACCAAAAATTCCATTCCTGATCCACATTTCAACACTTCGTGGCCTTGGTTTTCGCAATATTTCCGGTATCAAAATTTGAATTCTTTACCGGTGTGTAAAAGTTTCACAATAAAATGGTAACGATCAAGGATTATTAAAATAAACAACACAATAATACCAAAATATAACCCTACGGTGGCCTGGTAACGTTACATTACAGTACATTTTTAATGAAAACTCTTATAGGGTAACAATAAACCTATAGAAAATGTCACCAGAAAATGACAATAATATTAAAAAAAAAAATACAAATAAAAATAAATAGGCGATCGTTTTAAAAAAAAAGTGTTTAACATTGAGGGAACATCCTTCTAAGAAGATTGAAATCAATAGACCCGTCTGGATTTATTCAGAATATTGTATCTGCTCAAACATGTTTCTTCCCGGTAAGGAAAACACAATTGTGAAATAAGGTTAAGTCTGACCACAAATTGTCTTATTAAATTTCCCTTGTATGCACCAGACTATAAATATATTTAGCAAGCCAAGCACCTCTTTCAATGCCTTTTTTTACAGTAGGGAAATATACGAGCGGGCCTACTGAAATTGGCAGTTAACAACCATAGAAATTGTAGATTTCAGCATTTTCCAGTCTCCTATTGTCAATAAAGTAAATATTATTATTTTATTAATTGCATATTGCTTTTTTTTTTTCTGTATTGTGATAGCGTGTGCTTTCTTATAGATTATAGAATTATAGATCGTAATTTAAAGCTCTGGGCGAGATTTAATAAAGTCGGAAAGACTGGGGTACCGGTAATCTCGTTTTTACAGATTATGGAAATCGGTGTTTTTCGATTTCCATAATGTGGAAATCGGATATTTGCCCTGAAAATTTCCGTAGCCATACAAGTTATGGCTACTTTTCGGGGCAAATACCCAATTTCCAGATTATGGAAATCGAAAAACACAGATTTCCACAATCTGGATATCGTATCTTGCTAAATTAAGCCTGAAAACACTCCAATCGAGTCTTTTCAGGCTTAATAAATTTCGCCCTCTGTCTCTAATTATGTTAAAAGATTAAAACATCACTGGTGTCGTTGTTAAGAATGCATTAGCACAGATTCTGGTGATAGTTTAAGAATGGCTCCTCTTCTAGAAACGCTCAAACTTTCCCATCCTCCACAGTGTTCAGACAAAACAACATGTCACTTACCTGTAATTTACCATCTGTCAAAAAAATGAAAATAGGTGCCAGAAGTTATGAATATGGTAATTTTTGCCTGGTGCAGTTATAATTTCCAAAATTACTAAAATTAACTTGACTCAAATTTCCAAGCTAAAAACAGTTGATATTTCTCCTTTAAATTTATCCATCATTGGCCATGACCTAGTCCATGGAAGACCATATTGATTGATCTCTCATAGTCAACAATGGCAGATCAACCAAGTAGATGATGGCCTTCCATAGACTACATCTTGGTCCTTCGATTGGCGTTACAACTGAACAAGTCATGGTTTCGCAGAAAATAAGAGTCCATCCAGGGATACCTCATGGGCCGGTAGAAAAAGACATTAGAAGGGGTTACTAGACCTCTGTGAATGATTGCCCCTGTTGATAAATTGTTGATAGAGTAAACAAATACCGCTCCAGGGAGAGATTTCACTCCTGCTATGTCATTTTAAGCATTTACTACTGCCAAGAACTGGATTACCCTTTCCACATATTTTATCAAACTGGGTCTGTACTTATTATCTAATCTAATTATCCTATTACTGTTTCCTGTGGGAGTTTTTTGAACTTCAAGTTGATACTGTCCAGCCACAACATTTTCTTCTTTTTGTTCCTATTCCTATGATGGGTCCTATCTAACTTCTTTCTTGGCTTGACATTTTGGCATTGTCTTAAATATGGTCTTTTCGTTGCCTTAACATGATGTTACAATACTAATGGGTAATTTAAGCCTGAGAAAGATTTCAGATAGAAGCAATACAGCTTATTCATAGGGCGAAATTTATTAAGCCCATAAAGACATAATTGGAGTCTTTGCGGGCTTAATCGCACGAGAATTCTCGCGAGATCATCAAGCGGGATCTTGATTGCGCTTCTCCGCAATTGGGTCTTTCGCCCGAAAGTTTTGTAGCCATAGAACTTATGGCTACCTTTCGGGGGAAAGATCCGATTGCGAAGAAGCTCAATCGAGATCCCCGCTTGATGATCGCATGAGAATTCTCGTGCGATTAAGCCCGCAAAGACTCCAATCGAGTCTTTACGGGCTTAATAAATTTCACCCATAGGGTTTATTGTTCTGGCTAAAAGGTGCACCAGCCCAACAGCAGTGAAGACTGGTGCTTGTAGAGTTGACTCTGGAGCCTCGATATTTTTATGTTCTTGCTAAGCCTTGGGAAAGCGTCTGTGCACAAGCTCAGTCCGTACTTCTTAGGGGCTGCAGTAAAACATTTTGATTAGAAAGTCAAGTTACAACTGTCATAGTAATGACTAACTTTGAACTCAGATCGTTAGAATTCTCACATAATGGTGGTAATTCATTAAACCCTGCCTCCTGCTTCAAGATAAAGCCCAAATTCTTTTCTTCTGTTACAGCTCTTCTGGTTGACGCCTTTTCAATGTTGCCATTTTAGCACCTTGCATGCCATTGGGCGGTATACAGAAGCCCACATGTGATTGGCTGAGCCCAAGATACCTCCTCTACATCCTTCATCCCTGTTGGTGGCCTTCTCTGTAGAACCAGAAGTTCCTGATGGTTCTTTGTTTAGCAGCAGATATAAAAATACCTTTATAAGGATACTGCCTTGTTATAAAGACCAGGACATCAGAAATCATGACAAATAAGAACCCCCTAAGATGGCAATTAATTTTTAACTCACCTAAATTATACTGTATACTTAAAAACATTGCTCAGTGCTCTGTAGGCCATGAGTTTCAATGGTCAGTACCCAGAACCCCACATGATACAGGCTTGCTGTACACCTATACCATGTTGGGATGGCTTGGTACCTACAACAGTACTTTTAACCATCCTAATACTTAATCTCTATGGCATAAAAAAAGAGCTTTTCTTACAGGAAGGACACTAATAAAGCAATAGAACGGACAATCCCTTGCTTCATCAATATTGCATTGTTTTCAAAAACTGGTATGTAAAAAAATAAAAAAAACAAAGGCGCTCTTACTTTAAAAAATATTTTCCAATTCGTGTCCGTGTGAAGATTTTTTTTTTTTTTTTACAGAATTATACCCCCATATCATAAAAAAAAAAGTTGACAAAGTTAAGTGTATAAAAATACATTTCCTGCTGAAGTAAGTAAAATCTAAAGTTCAAGCGTATGCTGCCTTGCGAGATATGAGAGGATTATTTTTGCCTGGGTATTGCTGGGTAATATTCAGAGAATGTCACTATAAAGTGGGAAAGCGCAGTCCTCCGAGGACCAATTAATGAAATGTAAAAATATCTTGCTAGATTGGCTGCCATTTGGGAAAGACGAGTAGATGGCAATGAAAATTAATAGATGTTTGGGATTTACTTATTATTCCAATTGAAAAGGCAACGCACGTCGAGTGAATTAATTAATTTTAGAAGCGTTGTAAATAGCCAATTTTGTTTTTTTTTTTTTGTTTTTTAAATAACAATGGAAGGTTGAGTGTCATTATTTGAAGAAAAAAAAAATTTAACTTGTATTTTCCTTAAAGTATATTCATTTAGGCAAATCAAACTGTATTATTTCTTTAATAATCTGCTATTACGGGAATAAAACAGAGAGAAAAAGGCCGTATGTACTGGTTGTAGAATTGGGACCCGGTAGAAGTAGGGTGCTGGTCTCAGAGCACCGGGGTTGCCATAACTTAGTCACAGGGCCCCACAATGACCTGAAAAATTAGGCTCCTCAACTCAACTGTACCTATTTTACTCATAATTAGTCATACTAGGACATATCCATTTTAATTGCTGTGTTTCCAGTAGCCAGTTGTCTAGGGTTGACATTCTGCATGCATAATTTCAGTTCTATAAAATAGCACTACAGCCCAAAGGTACTGATTTGCTGCTTCATTATACAACGGTTTAGGCTGGGAGACCCTGTACTTGAGCGTATTAGTTACGGTTAAGGTAGATTAGTTATTTTTTAACAAATGTGGTTACCCAACTCAACTATGGCTTTTCTTTCACCTACCCTGAAAGTCCCTGTTTAAATATAGCAGTCTGCAGTAGCCCAGTTACAGTGGACAATGACCAGTAAATTTAGCTGCAATCAGACATCTTAGGGCTGTTCAAATCAGTGAAGTAAGGAAAAAGAATCTGCACACACAAGGCTCGCAGGTAGGTAAAGAACCTAATTTAATGGACCATAGATGCAGGTTACAGCAACGTTTCAGGGGGGGGGGTAAGACCACCCTTCGTCAGGCTTGTTCAAATCAGTGCCTGCCCCTTGATCAAGTATCATTGGTTTTCTATCATTACAGTTAGTGCAGCACATCCTCTCCTTTAAGAACTTGTTTAGCAGCCCAATGTCCATTTTTGGATCGGTAGACTTCATGGCGATACCATCATGATTTTGAGACGGGGGTGCTCCTTCAATAAAGTTAAACTATAGATTTAAGTCTTCTTACCTTGGGTGCTAAAGCAACTTATTCCAGTATTTAAAGCATACTTTCAAAATGTAGGCTGTAAAAATGATCTTCTAAATAGGTATTGCATTATGAGGTTCAGTCTAAAAGGATAATCTGGCTGCCCTGTGTTTACTAATCTGGACCGTGTGCATGCTTATGGAACAGCTAATGAAAATGTCATGGATATCAAGTCTAGCCAAGGAAACCTATTCATTTATAGAGCCATTAGGCTGTGCTGGGCACTGAGGAGGTTATCCAAGAATTAGTGAATTCATCTGCCAAACTGAATTCACCATGAATCAATTCGGTATATTCACTAAACTTTTTCTTACGGGAAATGATGTGAATTGTCACATACAGGGGAATTCATAGGTTATTTCATATTTGTTTTTAAATACTTTGTAAATGAGTCTCTCACCTTCCCTACTTTCTAGTCTCAATTCATGTGCCATCAACCTACAGGCCTACCAACAAGAGCTAGGGACAAGGCAACATAGATATAGATGTGTTATTTACTTATATACAATTAAGGATAGGGTGAGGATGACATCACTGCACTTCACTTGGAGGATTCACATCAATTTCTTATGACTTTGCATCCTACTTCTATTTAACTGAATACACCACGCAACGCATCCAACAACATGTATGTATGTATAATTTTATTTATAAAGCGCCACAAATTTACGCAGCGCTGTACAATTCAGCAATACAAATATAATACAGACATGGGATAAGTGCATTACACAATACAAGTGAGAAGCTTACAAGCATAAAAACACTTTAAGTGCCAGGTTGTGATTGACACAAGAGGTTGAAGGTCTCTGCCCCGCAGAGCTTACAATCTAATGCTGTCCACTTGTTCGACAAGTCTATCCGGTGCTTCAGGGGTAAGGAGAAGTGAACTATTTTAGCGAAGTGAATTCAACAGGTAAATTTGAACTTTAGTGAATAAGGCCCTCAATGAGGATCCAAGATCAGATCCTGAAATATTAGTACAAAGGTTTCCAAACAAAATCAAAATTTTAAAGCAGGGGTGGAAAATGAAAGAACTTATATCATTTTCAGAACCTTCCCACTGTGGAATAGAAGGTCCCTGGACATTATATGAACATCTCTGTATGCGAAAAATCTCCCTTGCGCTATGGTGGATGTAATCATTAATGGAATTATGATACTAATTGATATTATGTCTAATACCTGGTAATAATGCTTGCTGTGGGGAACCCGGGAAGATGGAAAAAGACCTAAAAAAGCTATTTTTATTATAGTTTAGTATATTCCATTGGGTAGTGTTAATAAATGGTGTTTGACTGTAGTCCTTATAGAATATAGCATACAAGATAAAATTATATCTGTTATGTTATTAATGTAGATATATTTTCTATATATTTTATTCAGGTAAAAAAATGTCACCAACTTAATTGCCGTATGTGTTAAAAGTGGACAAGCTTTTGATATTGTTTTAGTCAACTAGATATACTACTTTTGGTTGTGCCCTGTTAAAAGCATATTTTGTACTAAAGGTACAATCGTATACAATCTTATATCTCGTATCCTTGGAGGAATGGTGTCTATTGACATGTATTACGTCTGTATCTCTACATGTCTCATTCGGATGTTATGAATGCATTAATCTAGAATTTGAACTTCCTGTAGAACTCTCCGGTATTGGAGATTTGTCAGTACTTAATGATAGGGCCTGAGCATCACAATAACATACATTACTTCGTGCAGCAAAACTATGGCCTTAGATACTTCTCTAACTGAACCCGCTGCAATGTCTCCCCAAGATATCTTGTCCTTTCCCATGTTTGTCTGCCATATTTCCACACTAGTTATCTACCCTCTATTTGACTAAACTTTAGCTTCCGTACCATCAAACTCTTAGATTGCACAAGTAGATGCAATGATCTGTAATGCAATGGTGCCACCAGTATATCCTGTGCATCTGAACTGGAAAAGTTAAAGAGCCATATATTATGGGATATGTTGCCAATACCATGTGTTGACTACCTAGTGCGAGGCTGGATAAAATAGTGATATTCATGGTGGGTCATAAACCCCAGGAAAACAAGGTGATGAGGATCTTTTCTTCAGCTACTCCTTAATGACATTTTGTCTATTATTGGCTGTGACAACTCCAGTATATTATTCTTTGCCTACGTCACTCAGATATGAAAAATAATATCTACCTCTAATCGTTCCTCCTTGGCTGCCCAATTTAACTCCAACCATCTCTTGCTTTAAGCCTTAGACCTTAGATCTTGACATTTTCAGAAAACTCGACCAGTTCAGATGCTTACGACAGTTGCGAACTCATAGAGTTCTTTGCGTCACTTTTCGTGGGCGTGCACAGGTAAAAGGCCTATTCGTCAAGCATCGGAGTCTGTTGCAGTAGCGAATACGGCCAGGCGTGCTGTGTCGCGCTCGCCAGTTTCAATTTGTCAGATGAAAATGACGGATTAGGGAATTGAGCGTAGGGCTTCTACTGCCCAAATGACTATGCTGCGCTAGGTAAACAATAGTATCGGATACCGTTTGCTTCTTCTCTATGGGAATCCTCTGTTTAGTGAATAAAGAGTAGAGAATTGGAGTGCCATGACCTGAATTGATGAGAATTTACTCTGATAGTTGATGAATTAGCCCCATAGTATAATCTTTCACACCTCTTCTCTTTCTACCACGCTTGCCGTGTGCTATTACCTTAGGTGCAAACAGGGTTAATCAGAACTTAGAGCTGACTATACCGATTCTGAAAACGCTCTCTATATATAAAACCCGGATCAGAATCCAAGACCTCGATCTTGTCAAACTTATTTTTCACTCCGCACAAACTACATGACTTTTTACATCAGCCAGCGTGAATATTCCCAGACGCGAGAATGGGCGTTAGATTATAGGGTTGGTGGCTTTTTTCGGATCATGAAGAATTACCATGCCCTCGTTATATATTTTTTTCTTCTTAGCATTGAAAATTCACTGTCATTCCAGTAGCGGATGCTAACACAAGCCATATGTCACACTGGCAGTTGATAATAACTAAAAGTTCTTTGTCACTCTGGATGATGATTACAGTTGAAAGTTCTTTGTCACTCTGGCGGTTGACGGTAATGGAAGTTGCCTTTCATTCTAGCAGATACAAATTATAGAGCTCTCTCAATTATTTGTCATTAGACTTGCTGTAGGTTAATAAGGGCTCCTAGTTACCGTTAGTCTTGGAGGGATCAAGGCGGTTGAAAGCATTTTTCATTACTGTGACATAAGGCATTTTATATATTTTTGAGTTCCTAAAGGTATCGACGTAGGAGAAGTCAATATCTGAATATGTAAATTGTATTCTAATGCAATGTATGGAGACCGGATCTGGTATCGGCGATTCTTCAAAGCCGCAGATATATTGGCGTCTGTATATATGCGCGCGTGTGTTATACACCTGTCCGATATGATTGTCAGCCATTTGTCACTGATATTTCTAGTTCATTTGGTAAACAAAGAAATAATTACATTTTAAGACAGGTAATTATAACAACGCAGCTATTTTCTCTTCAACAAATTTGGGTGATGAAGGAACCTTAGCCTATTGGGAGTGAGTTGGGGGTGGGTGGTCTCAGGACAGATGACAATTAGCTCATATTTTAGGGCTTCAGACTGTGGGGACCTTTAGTTTAGGCTGGCAACAAAAATAATAATAATTTCTGTCAATGTTCCTCCCCCCCCGGCAGATCTTTACCCCAACAAAGGAGAAGTATAGGCTCGGTTTGTCAAGGGGTGATCTCAAAGGGGGAGGAGAGAGGTATTCAGCACTTTCCCTGCTCTATGTACTCTCAATATCTTCTTCTCTTGATAGGCGCCGTGATCATTTTCACTTCCTGTTCCTGTCGGGTTCATGGAATAGAATAAAATTTTGCGGTAGAAGAGAAAACAAGCACTTGGAGCAGAGGCTCTCAGTTAATCCTAGCCCCTCCTCCTTTTACCTCTCTGTAGGTTGTTACTTGTGTGCAGTATATAAATTACTAAGCAGCTTTTGACTCTGAGCTATTTTAGGTTGATTTTCTCCAGTTTTTCATTCTCTCAGAGCTGCTTTGTACTAAGTCTCCTGAACCAAGTGAAAGTAAATTTTAATTAGTTTGAAGAGGGGGGAGCGTGCTCAGTTAGTGAGCTAAGCCCTTGACTAAGGGGGAGGGGCTAGGATTAGCTGGAAACCTCTTCTCCAAGTGTTTGTTTTTTTGTCAATTGCTATGACTATTCTTTAAAATCGGTAACGTTAAACCTGTCATTTTAACACTTCTCGTACTTAATACTAGGCTACCAATAAATAGAAATCTCTTTATTTGCAGGCTTTAATGTCTCCGCGCCTTTAATTCAGCTTCTAAATACATCGTTTTCGCCCTGTCCTACCAATTTGCATTCTACAAAACTACTTTTTAAAAAAAAGTAGCGAAAACTGGGCCGCTCCCATTACCACTTTACTCCTTAACGTAAATAAAACTTACCAAAGCGTTTAAAGCCGAGCTATGTTTAATTTCCTCGTTTCGAGGCTTCGTGTGTATTTACCGTATGATTTATAAGAAACAACAACGAATTTGGACAAAGCTTCCTGCGTATTTATATATATATATATTTTTTTTTTTTGCTGATAATAAGCATTTTTCTCTCTCTCTTTCTCTCTCTCTCTCCAGGAGAGATGCAAATGTTGAAGAATGCGAGTCTCTATTGTAATGAAAAGAAAAAACTGAGCTGATTTGCTGACCCAGTGGTAATGCTCTATATAGACTTCTGGGAGAATGGAATCTCAATCAGAGCATAGACTTTCTTTGCCCCGGGCTAGAAAAGGTTTGGAGGTGAATGTGGCATCCCTGAGAGACTGGGATGAGGCAGGTGTTCAGGGAAAAACACTGTTGGTTGGTTTCAGAGCCCGAGATAACGCTCTTCATCAGACAGGAAGTCAAGTCCGTGGGGAATTTCTTGGGAACATTTAGCTAAAGATGAAAGGGAAAGTCACAAACCTAAGATCCCACAAGCACATGGGCCGAACAACATAAGGCTGCAAGGAAAGGTAAATATCGAAAAATAGAAGGAGAAAAAAAAAAATAGACACATTGTTTCTTAACATAATTCTCAGCAACTGAATGAATGTTAAATAGAACGGCGAGAAAATCTATTTTTAATATCCGAACGCAGCGCTTTATAGGGCAAAACGCTAATGTAAGAGGTGAACAATGTTTTAATTGAACCGATTTATAAACAGCGAGAGATTTATGCGATAACGCACTGGACGGTTTGGATAGCATTTCTACGCGTGTATTACACAACCCGTAGATATAACGCGGCTTCGCTCTTAACGTAGTTTTCCGATCTATTCTCTGTTAAATGATACGTTTACAAGCGAAAGAGGAAGACTTGGAATGTACCGGTCGTCTACTGTCCAATGCTGCGCAAAGTATTGGAGCCTGGGGATAAGTAAATTGGTTAGAATTGGAAAAAGTGACTTACTTTTTGCTCTAGAATTGGGGAGTTTGCGTTTTCCTAGTGCAAGTGGAACTGTTACTGGAATCCTTTAAATAACCAGTAACAACAAAAAAAAAATATTCCTATTTGCCTTGGCAAATCCAAAAACATTTGTAACAAAAAAAACTGTTATCTTTGAAGCTGGATTCCCAAATTGTATCGCTCTCTGTCTGTTCTTATCTTTACTGATAGCTGTCATGTTCTTACACAGACCTCACCCAGTCCCATTGTTTACTATGGTGCTTTAGATAATGACATATTTAGGAAAATCTGCCAGAAATTCCAGTTTTTTTAATGCTAAATATCATACTTTCTATACATCATTTAGAATTTTTGTTTTATTAACTATTCCAGATTCTCTACCCATACTAGTCATGACAACTCTGCTTTCAACTTTGTGCAGTTTAATGTCGACAGATTTAATTACAGTGCCGAGAGGTGTTGTTGACGCACCATAATGGTCATAAACCATGATTTATAGAGCGTATAACTGCGCCAAGTGCTAGAACTCCCCGCCAGGAACATATTTCTCTTCCATGTACTTTCCCCTGGCATTTAGTCACCTATCCAAGCTCTGCTGGATAACTAATAGATAAATCATTTATTAAGGCAGCGTTATACAATATTGGCATTCCAGATGCTGTTGTACTCCAATCAATCTGCTGAAAAACAAAGGGGGGGTGGATGGCCAAAGTGAGACACCCCTGAAGCTTTGGTTTTCAGGCAGCTTAAATAGTAGAGACATAAGTAACAGGCAGGTTGTTAAGGGACCAGAGACATAACTAGATGTTTTTCTGCTGGAACTGTTCATATATCATTCCCCAACGTCAACTGCGCTCCTCCCAAAGTAACCAGCTTTAAATGCCACACACCAACACTGCCCTCTCTCGCAGTGGCGTAGCGTGCCCTTTTGGTGCCCAGGGCGGACGTGCGAGGGGGGGTGCTGGTGGAGGTTGGGGCTGCCGCCCTCCTCCCCCCCCAACAGCACTAGGGACAAAATGCCGCCCCCACCACAACATGCTGCCCGGGGCAGACCGCCCCCTCTGCCCCCCCCCCACACACGCTACGCCACTGCTCTCTCGTCTCAAACCCTTTTCTCTCTCTGCCCCCCACATCTGGAATACTATACCCATTTATCTTCACTCTCTGCCCCCCACATCTGGAATACTATACCCCTTTATCTTCTCTCTCTGCCCCCCACATCTGGAATACTATACCCATTTATCTTCTCTCTCTGCCCCCCACA
>JAKJJM010026255.1:0-11709 GCA_021901965.1 Pipa carvalhoi | reverse complement strand
AGGAGTCGGGCGTCTGCGGGGAAAACCCGGACCAAGGTACCAGCGGTCACAGCCAGGACCAGGAAGGAGTCACAGCAGCACTACTCCCAGGTAACGCCAGTAACTATACTAACAGCCAAGGAGTAAGTAGTACACAACCACAAAATGTCACAGAGGGCCACGTAGGAATGGGGAGTGGCTTGCCAGCAGCAGGCGTGGTTTGAATTGGAAAAAATAACTTTTTTTCAGCAACAAACACAAGCACCTTACTTCAGCAGAGAAACAATAAAAAATACAAAATAAGTATTCCACATTCTCTGGGTTTCTTACAGTAACAAAAACAGAAGTATTCCCCAATAGGGTACTGACCAGCTCTTTCTCAGGTTTTCCCAGCAACCTCTCACATCCTGTTTCCTTAGAAGTCAGTGTGTTTGTCTTTCATTTTGCTTCCAAACCAGAGCTTTATATTCAGTACACAACTGTCTTAAGCAGGAGCCTGCACAACTATAAATATGTGACTTGTTTCTATGCCACTCTGTCACAGCCCCCAGTCCTAAAATGCCATACCTTCCAAACAACTACTGTATTTTAGGGGTGTAAGATGTTTCATTTTTTTTTACCTGTAAGGTCCCCTTGGATAATATAAATTACATGGGTTGCTTATTGTATTACACACACTGAACCCACATTTTAATTGTTTGTTTTTTCTGTCTTGCAATTGTGAGATAGAAGAAAAATAAAAGAGAAATTGGCGTAAAAGTTTTAAGTAATATTATTTTTTAAAACTGTTTATTCCATTGCAGAGTCGATGCATTATTTAAAAATGATTACAGAATCACAAACAATAAATCATGTCACAAAATTCCCCGCACATTGTAACAAATAAATTATCGACAGAATGATCTTCATAAATATCTCTCTAATCTAGCACATGTATTATCTCATTTAGGTGAATATTGGTGCATCCTTATACATATTGCATGTGTAATGTACTGGATTAGACACAGTACATTACAAAAATATATAAAATATTATTCTTATGGATATATGCTCTGTCAATGGAGTGAATATGATTGTAATTTCCCCTAGAAGCAAGTGTTCCTTTATCCCTGTCCATTCCCCAGTTATGCATTATTATAATATTTATAAATATGTAGCAGAATCCAGGAGGAGCTAGGCCAGGCAAGGAGATAAAAGGTCTGGTTACAGGAAATGCTAGGTCTGTGTGATGGGAGTTCAGCATAGCACAATAGAGAGAAAATGTAAACTAACCATATTTGAAGATAAAAAGAAGAGGATTGCTGTACTGAAAGAAGTAACAAGACTGATGTATGCAATTGAAATATTGAATGCTATCTTTACTGCTCTGCTGCTGAATGGACTGCTGCTATTGAGAAATAACGCAACTTTTGTTTTGGAAAAGAACTGCTTCTTCTTGGTGTGGACTTTATTCTTGAGACCTGACTATTCCTTGGAAAGGAGCCTGCAGGAAAGGAGGTAAACTACACCACACTACATCCTTATTCATCTATTTTCAAGTAATTTACTGCACGCTTGTACTAAACACTTAGGGCGGCCCGTGACTGAGTTAACCCCTAAGGTACCAGAACTGGGTAGCGTGCTCTGTACATTACACATGCATCACCTCTAATTTCTGTTCATTGCCCTATATATACATATATATAAAACACTATTTTTATATCATTGTTGTGTATATGATAAATACTTGAATTTACTCTGTATTAATCCCATCACTCCATTATACTGATAAATGTTTTGGGGCTGGATGGATACATTTTATAATCAGATTACCTCTTGGAAAGATTAATGAAGTTCATTTGTCCAGTTCCATTTCAGTCACGCTTGTTATGCTTAATTATACTGTGCCCTTCACAGAATTCTGTTGTTATCTCTTTGTCAGTGATTTATTTCAGTCTCTTACCTTTTTGCAGACATTAACTTGTTAATCCAGAATGTATTTTTCTGTATTATAGGTTTCTTCTTCCCACTGCTAAAACTTTTGCCAACCAATAACTTCACAGGTAGCCTAATGTTCCTGGAACATTACAGCTTCTGCTAAACTCTGTCATAAAGTTTGAAGATTTATTTTAATCTGGCTATATTTAGAAATATATAACTACATCTTAAAAAACTTTAGTCAAACATCTATTGATTTTCTTTTCTTCAGCATTTTCTCAAGTAGCTGCAAAGAAAATTACATAGAAACTTAGAAATACAATTGTGAGAAAAAAAAGTAACTGTATTTAGATTTTCCAATTATTGTTTACATTTAAGAAAACAGTTATTACACCGTGGGTAGAAATAATTTATCGAATGTATTTATACCAAGGCTGGTTTCCATCAGAGCCTTTTCAATTCCAATCAAATAGTTACCACATCAAATGTTTTAAGTGCAAGGTACAGATCGTAAATGTAAAAGCAGTTATTTGAACTGTTTGCAATTCAACTCCTTTTTCCCTGTTTGCATGTGACTGTGACAGATAGATTAAATTAAAGAAGAAATGCCGCTATAGTATGGAACTACATCTTCTTATACTTTACCACAGTTAGGTTTAGGCCAGCCGAGGTTGACACAGGCTTCATCTGGGGCATGGAATCAAATGGCCACCATGGAATTCACTAGAGGTTCCTGCAAATAAATTTGGACTTTGCTCGTGGATGCATATAGGTTGTGACAAATAGGGAACTACCTCTATGTGGCAGCTACAGGCACTGACCAGCAGCAAGTGATAGCTCAATTGCAAGAGATCATTATTCCAGAAAGCCTTATGTAAGTAACTCTTTGCTCAGGCAATGACATCTTAAATCCAGAATCTATATATAGGCAGACATGCTGCTATTTACTGAGAGCCTCTGGTAGGCTGTGAATCAGTCCACAAGCTAAGTGGTGAATAAACATGAAGGCAAATACAACGTAAACAGGCATAACTTACAGTGAAACATAGGGAATTGCAAGTTCTCCAGTGGCAGACCTGTCACTGGTGTCCTTTACCCTAATTTATAAACTATACATATTAAACAAAGTTTTACTATATTTCCTTAACTCCAGAGGGGCAATGCAAGATTGTGTTGTTTTTTTACTTATGGACGGCCCACCCCATTTTAACTTATGGGTTTAATGTAAAGGTTCTATGTATCTGCCAGTGCTAGGATCCTGTTATCTGAAGAAGAGTGGTAGAGAACCTTTCCTTTCCCAGTAGAAATGTAGTAGTTAGATCAGTGTATGCATTATTTTAATTGGGAGTATTGGCTTATATGTAACTGTGCTTTAGGATACACTTTGCAGATTAGCCCTTTAACAGTTTCAATCAAGGCTGGATCCTCTGTTAGGCCAAAAAGACTGTAACCTAATGCCTCCAGCTTTGACAAATTAATACCCTCTCTTTATACAGCATGTTTCAAGAAAGCAGTAACTTTTCATATTTGAAAATTATAGAGGCTGTCTTAAGCCTGCTTTAGAAGGGAGGTCACAATGTTTTACATTCACCTTAAGTCCCACATTTTGTTGACCAAATTTCATGTACTGATTATATTGATCATCATCCTTTAGAAATATAAATTCTACTACTTATAGGACATGTAACTTCCTTCTCTCCTTCCCTTAACTCAGTGCAGAGCTATTTAAAAAAATGGGCCAGATTCTAAATCCTCCGAATATGCCTTTGCAAAGGCATTTCCGCAAAGTGCATGAGGCGCGTTGCTGAAATAGTCGTGGACGTGTTTCATGCACTTTAAGAACAGGTGAACAGAGCAGCAGACAAAACTCTCTTCGCCTGTTCTTGAAGTGCATGAAGCACGTCCACGACTATTTCAGCCACGCGCCTCATGCACTTGGAGGAAATGCCTTCGCAAAGACATATTTGGAGGCATTCGGACGATGGAGAATCTGGCCCATAATGAGATGTAGATAAATGTTTATGACTGTCCCATCTGTATGTGCTAGATTTTTATTACATAGAATATTATCCATGTAATAGCAAAACCCTTTTTTGTAGGAATTTCTTTTTCAGAAATTATTTTCTGTATATGCAGGAGGTGCAACCTGTTTTTTAATATACATAGCTTACAAGAATACTATTCATGCTTTTTTCTTTTACAACATTTTAAATAATGGATCTTTCTCTGAAATGTTCCACTGCTTCTTCATCACTCTCTTGATCATTTGTGCAGATCTATTATACTTTGTAATTCAGGCTATGGTTTCACTTATTACTTTTCAATTTTAGTCTTTTATTTTCTTCTGTATTATCTTTTCTGTTTCATTAACTACTCCTTGGCCCTTTCCAACATTGCTCATATTAAATATTTTCTGTTCAGACGTCTTAAAAATAATTGCAAATTGTTCCTTTTTAGTTTCCCAAAAGGAATGCTTTTTAACTAAGATCAAACAATTTACAATATACTATAATGTGTTCCATTATGAATATATGAAAAAAAAATGAATATATAAAAAGCAAAAGTTAATGTCAAATATGGCTTAACCCTTTTTCCCAACAGAATAAGTGGGCTGTAAGGGTAAGGTCCCAAGTGGAGTATATTTTCCTCCTACATTTTCAGTAATGACTGGTTATAACCTAGAACAGTGATGGCCAACCTTTTGAGCTCAGTGTGTCAAAATTTGTCAAAAAGCAGAGCATAACTCAGCTGGTGTGTCACTTCAAGAAGCGCGGCACAAACAGCACCATGACGTGTGTCAGCAAAAACGTCTCGGTGTGTCACCTCTGACACGCGTGTCATAGGTTAGCCATCACTGACCTAGAACCTGCAATTCGGTTAAAATGACGTGATTTCCTCACATTAACATGTTATCCTTTGCTTCCCTCTAATGGTCTCTCTCAGTTAGAATTTATCTTTGCAATTTCAGTTTAGTAGACGGCAGTATGGGCATCCTGGAGGGCCACCTGGCAACAAAATGGGGTGCATTGTGAGTAGTTCTAGTTTCCCAATGGATGCCCATGGAGGGTGCACCAGTATTGTTGATATAAAAGACTGAGACTGGAAGTAAGCTGGTGGATTGTCTGGTTCTGGAGACTTTGTACTGGGAAGTTATTCCTGGGTTCTCTCTATCTTACTAAGAAGTGAGATACCATATTTTTCCAACCTGTAACAAAATTGGCAAGGATAATGGAGTGTCTTATTCCAACCTAGACATAATCTACATGGAGTGGCAGGGACTAAAATGCATGGTTATTCTCTGCAAAGCACTGCAGTACAATGTCCCCATTATATGAATAAGCACAAGAAATACAAATGAATAAATAGTGTTTGAGTCACTATTAAACCTTTTCAGTTTGATGACAGTGTCAAAGTAATTAAAATATGTCTAACTAAGAGAACATAGACTGTATTATTAAGTTTTTTCCAACTGTATCAAGATCTCCCTTCTTTTCAGTACCCAGTAGAATTTTAGTTGAGAGTCTGCAGATCATTTTGTTTCTTGAGCAAGAAATTTGGCTTACATTAAAATAAAAAAATCAGCCCTTGGTTGTATCATATTTGCAAAGCAAGAGAAGGCTGCAATAATAGTAAGGAAATTGTGCATATGTGTTCAAGAAAAGCACATTTGAATGTAACAGTCTCAGAGTACTATCTGAATCTTCATACCATTATAAACCTTCAGGATAAAAACATTAATTTTTCATTATTAGCCAGCCCATGCTTTGAACTGCAGCAGATCATTCTCTAATGTTCCCAGTTTTTTTTATCAGTTACTAATCGATCTTAGTAAGGAAGAAGACCATTCTTTATTTACTAAGTGTCAAAATCCAAGCCTTTTACATACCAATCCTTTTTTCTTGACTTTACCATAAACCACCTTAGCTGTAGCAACAGCCATTTAATGTTCACATTTCTAAAAATTATGCTAAACTTGAAATATTGTTCTGTAAAAGAAAAAAACAAAATAATTTTACCCCATTTAAGTCATTTTTGCTGCTATTGTGGAAGCTGTCAAGAGCCAAAATGTGTGATTTGCCAAAACATTCTGTTTTATGACTAATAATGTTAAAATGCAAGTTGAGGTGAAACAAGTTTAAATGAAGTTGTGTTTTTTTAAATTCTTCAATAATAACATAAAAATATTGTTCCTAGCAGTTTTGAAAATTCTAACTCTAAAAAGTTTTCCATAAAAAAGCTTTCTTGGTATGCTGGCGCAAGTGGCAAATTGGTAGCTGGTTTGTAGTGGAATAACAAAATTCAAGTGGCAACACTAGTAAGCAAATAACTGGTAAGAGATAGTAGATATTAGTTTATTAGTATATATATATTTATAGGTAAATAGATATGAAAGGGATTTAAAAGTATCTAATAGTTATAAGTAGGAAGGAAAATTGTGATCTGGCCACTCCTCGAGACACTTGTTGAAATGGAGATATCTAGGACTAAATCAGGTATGTGTGGGGAAAAATCAGGATATAGGTACCACAACACAGGTGATTACCCAGTTAGTGGAGCAGGAAGCCAAAGTGACTAAGCAGAATCAGTAGGTAAACTCTCAGGCAGTAGGTTGAGGCAGGCAGCAAGGGTCCAGTGCACAGGATTCACACAGGAATCACACATGAACAAGGCTTAGGCTACATCTCACAAAGCTTGGTTAAAAACAAGAGAAAGTGATCTCATATTTATAGAACTGATAATTGTTGACCAGGCTAAACCTGTGCAAACTAGTTGCAGGTGTGCAGCCACGGGTTCATTACCAGCCCAAGTGATAGCACACATATCAAGAAGCTGCTTCACTGTCCACATCTCAAATAGTCTAGGGGCAGGGTTGCTGACTGGCTCCCAGGTTCAATCTTGGGTGAGACAGATATGTCTACACTATTATATCTAGGTGTAGTATTAAGCTGTGTTTGGGAAGTGGAAAATAGGGATGTTTGGACATTGCATTTGGATGTACTTCTTCACCTTGTCTTATAATAAGTAAATGAGCACTGGGCATAATAATAACAACTGCTTTTTTACTACAACATTTCTGTTCTTGCATATCTGCTTATAATATACATATTCAATATTTCTACATTTAGAATGCAAGCTCTTCAACGATTTTTCTCAACTTTCCTACTGTTCTCTTTTTACAAATGTCACACACCCACTTTACAAAAAAGCAACCGTAATAGTCCAAACAGTAATGCTATTGGATGGATGTTTGGTTATTCCTGACCATTTTAAAGCATTCAGTGGTACATATATCTGGTTATTTTCTTATGAGGTAACCACTACTTCTTATTGAATGCTGCTGATGCACAAGTATTGATTTCTCATTTACTTAATCTGTGCATAAATCATTCTGCTTTACCTAAACTTCCTTCACAATATTACAGTCAACAGTAGATTGACACTCTGAATTTTTTTTTTTTTTTTGGATGCATTGCAGTTGTGTGCTTTGTTTATCTGTCACTATAGTTTGACGTTGAATATATAGCTCCCCACTGATATGAAGATTGTTTTAGATTGAAAAGACTGGCTGCTGGAATAGGATGCTCTAAGCACACTGCTGGGTGTTGATTTTAGGTTTCTATTTGCTTGCTTTGCAGATATGACTGTCATAGACATTATTGTTGCTGTGGTTTCTGTACTTGTGCATTGCCACAGATTGAGAAGGACATGAGACAGAGAGTAGGAAGTGGTTGTGGAAATTCTGCACAACTTCTGAAATAGCATTTCCCATATGGACAACGTCATGGACAGGAAAGTAGTGGCTAGGTTTGACTTTAGGAAGTATATGGGAGTTGCTGGGGTACCCATGCATTAAACACTGCATTGATCTGGACCCAGAATTAATCCCAGAAATGCCCAGACCAGTGCAAACCCACTTTACCAAGTAAGCCCTGCCACAGGAAACCACAGTTAGCAACCTGCAGATGTCTACCTATCACAGATAAGTATTTCCTGTACTTCCTGTACTGTGACTGTGTCTTAAATGTTACTTAGCTGTTAAGTGGCTTTAACTAGGTTTGTGTTCAAAAGTCTGTTTTGCCCAGTTTTTTCCCATTTAGAAAATAATCTTGACTTGCATTTACCCTTCCCATATGCATAACCTTACATTTATCAGTGTTAAACCTCATTTGCCAGTTTTCTGCCCAAGCCTCCAATGTATCTAGATCCATCTATAATAAAATACTATCCTTCTTTGTATTAACTACTTCACACAGTTTAGTATCATCTGCAAACATTTAGATTTTACTATGCAACAAGGTCATTTATATATATATTGAAGAGAAGAGGGCCCAAAACTGACCCCTGGGGTACCCCACTTTTAACAGTAACACAGTGTGAGCATGTACCATTAATAACCACCTTCTGTTTCCTACCACTGAGCCAGTTACTAACCCACTTACATACATTTTCCCCCAGTCCAAGCATTCTTATTTTATGTACCAGCCTTTTATGTGGAACGGTATCAAATGCTTTGGAAAAATCAAGGTATGTGACATCCAGTGACTCCCCCATGTCAAGTCTATAACTCACCTCCTCATAGAAGCTAATTAGATTTGTTTGACAGGGTCGATCCCCCATAAACCCATGCTGATATGGAATTATACATTTCTTTTCATTGAAATACTCCAGGATAGCATCTCTTAAAAGCCTTCAAACATTTTACCCACAATAGAAGTTATATTTACAGGTCTATCGTTTTCAGGCTTCTAATTTGACCCCCTTTTTGAATATAGGTACCACGTTTGCTCTGCAGCAATCCTGTGGATAGTCCCTGTCACTATCGAGTCCCTAGATATTAAAATAATGGTCTGTTTATGACTGTACTTAACCCCCTTAAGACCGTAGGTTGTACATTGTCTGTACCTGGTGATTTATCTATTTTAATCATGTTACAATGGCACATAACTTCATTCTGGGTTAGACAAGCAATATTTAAGAGAGCATTTAATTTATCTCTCTTCATTTCACTTGACATTTTATTTACTTGTGTGAACACAGTGGAGAAAACTTATTTAATAAATTTGCTTTCTCCTCATCTCCCTCCACAATAACCCCCTCGTTATTTTTAAGGGGACAATGCTTTCAGTTTTAATCTTATTATTTATATAATTAAAGAACATTTTTGGGTTTATTTTACTTCATTGGGCAATGAGTCTTTCTGTCTCCAACTTAGCTGCTTTAATTTGTTTTTTTACATAATTTATTTTGAACTCTATACCTTTGTAGTGCTTCTATACTGCCTTCCTGTTTTAGGACTGTAAATGCTCTCTCCTTGGCATTTATAGCCCCCTATTACATTTTTACTTACCCACATACATTTTCTTTTATTTCTAGCTACTTTGTTCCCATATGGTATGTACCTCTCACAATGAGTAGTCAAGATTTTTTTTTTAAATATCCCATTTAGTGACTGTTCTCTTATTATTGAGAACTTTGTCCCAGTCAATGATAGTAAGGGCATCTCTAAGCTGATTGAATTTAGCCTTTCTAAAGTTAAAGGTTTTAGTGACCCTATGACAGTAAGTCCGATTAAAGGTCAACTGGAAATCTATGATTTTACTATTTCCTAGATGCCCCCCCACCTACACTTTTGTTATTCTGTCAGGTCTATTGGATAATATTAAGTCTAGTGGTGCCCCCTTCATCCCTCTTGTTGGTTCCTGCACCAGTTGGGAAAGATAATTATATTTAGCTATTGACAAAATCCTGTTTCCTTTATGAGATCTACAGGTTTCAGTTTCCCAATTTATATCTGGGTAGTTGAAGTATTCCATTATTACTACTTGTATGTGGAAATGCTGTCTATATAGCATGAAGTATTTAAACATCTACTGTTATAAGAAGATTTGCAATAACAACTTTTTCAGGACTTGAAAGCAATTGCTGCTGGTATCGCTAAATAATAAAAGTCAGCAGTTTAAAATAGTATCTGAGGATATTTATCAGCTAGTGCTAATGGAAATATGCAGTTACCACTAATTTCGCCATGGTCAGTTTTTAGCATGATACAATACTACTACTGCTGCTCTTTTTTTAGTCCATTAGTAAAAATAAAAGTGTTATTGAATATGGAAATAGTACAATTCTTTTTCACTGTTATCAATGAAACAAGTCTTCAAAAAATACAATTTTTTTTTCCACTTTAATAACATCTGTGGCAAAATGTGTTATTTTTCCTGCTTAATAAATACCCCTTTAAATGTCAAACACAGATGCCACCCCAAAGATTTTAGAGCAGGTGGGTGTAAATGCAGATACCCAGGAAAGATAATTACAATTAAACTTCCACAGGGCCTATGCCATATCAAGTTAGAAGTCATTATAATATGTAAATAACAGCACAACTAAAAAGAACAGCAGTGTATAAAAAAAAATTGGAAACCGAAATAAGGATGAGATGATGGAAATTGCTACTGCATTATTTAAGACTTTAATAAAATGTAAATAAGAAAGAATGATGGCTTACTGAAAATTCATCCCACTATGGAAACATTACTACAAAAATACATTGTATCCTAGCTATATACTGTATATAAATAGTTTAGTTTGGGGAGGAATATTCATCTTATGGCATTTCACATCAAAGGAAATGGTTGAACTATTTATTTGAAGGGATTCATCTTTGTTATCTTGTTCATCCTGCATATGAATAACAAATATACTCCTGTGCATATTCTTGCATGGAAAGGGTTTTGATTTTTTTTTTTTTTTATCTTTTAAAGATGATAGAAGAGTCTTTGAATTACTTTTTTTCAGCGCTGCAAGTAAAGTATTTTCTACTTCAATTATAATCCCTCTCTGTAAGTTTAAACATACACAAAAGTATTTAAACAAGAACAGGGGATTTTATCAAACGGATGCCCTATAAATAACAGAGAAAAAAACAAATAGACAATATGGGGATCATTCCGGTAGCTCCAAATTTTCTGTCCCGAATTCACTTATAGCGAACTCCCATTGTAAAGTCGCGGCCGCGACAATTTTTTTGTCGCGGTCGCAATTTTATAATAAGAGAATTGTCGCGGTCGCAACTTTATAATGGGAGTTCGCTATAAGTGAATTCGGGACTGAAAATTCGGAGCTACCGGAATGACCCCCTGTATGTTTAATTGTGGTATTTTTTTTTAACTGACCTGTGCAAATAAAAGTTTTCAGGGATTAAAGTATTTGTACATTTTACATATATAAATGATCTTGTTTATACCACAGAAGACTTGCTTACTAAACAGGATGATCAAGTAGGCTACACCGCTACACTATTATAAATCATCCTCTGGGAACTTCAAATAGCTTTGCAGATGCTCATTTTAGACACTTGATCAGGGTTTACCTACTTACACATCTCTGATGTTGTTGGGTTCTGAAGTCTCAACAAATTCCCTCCAACTTAGGCAAGCCAGCAAGGTTGCATGGCCTATGCAAGAATGAAGAATTTAATGCTTAGGGTGAAATTTATTAAAATCGAAAATGCCATTTTCAATATAAATAATTCAAAAATGCCATTTTCAATATAAATAATTCAAAAATGGCATTTTCAATTTGGAAATTCGGAATTCTGAATTTTTATTCAGAATTCTGATATTATTATTTGGAATTCTGAATTTCCATTTTGTCTAGCAAATATAACAAGCGGTGTTTCCATGCATGAATGCATGACGTCAGCGACGGTAAATTCAAATAGCAGCGCTCAGCCAATTGAATTTACTGCCGCTGACGTCATCCGTGATGTCAGCGGCTCCTGATTGGCTAAGCCAAACCAGGAAGCGCTGGGGA
>JAKJJM010026239.1:0-17549 GCA_021901965.1 Pipa carvalhoi | reverse complement strand
AAACTACAATTCCCATCATGCCTGGACAGCCAATGGATGTCCAGGCATGATGGGAATTGTAGTTTTGCAACAGCTGGAGGGCCGCGAGTTTGAGAACCCTGCCTTACGCCCACTTTGATGCATGATGAATACCTGAACTGTTGCCACATTTACAATCAAAGTGATGCGCTGCTTCGCAGAAAATAACGATCTTTGTTAATTAAGCAGAGTTGGGGAACTGAAGACAAATTCTCATTTTTACATGACTGTTTAATCTTTGATGAATTACCCCCTAGATCAGTAGTGTAAAAAGGGCCTTAAGCTAGAAACATTTTAATCAAAATGGTGATAGCAACACTATGTGCTGCAAGCAACAAATTATGCTTTGATCACCTTTGTTTGCTTTACTTGGATTTATACTATACTTTATACTATAATTGTTCCTATGCTATGCTATGAGAATACTAGTAACTGTTGTTTTTGAGTTTTCCCATGGGCCTCTAGTGTCCAGGACTCTCCAAATTTGTTTAACCACTGTGTAAATATTGCGTATGTCAGCAATGATCAAGAGAGGATTTAGAAACTCGGTCATGCTTGATTGTGCAGGATTTTTACACTGTTCAAATAACACACATCCTGTACAGAATATTAACTGTCTTAATTGCTAAGGTTTTGTAATGATTTAATTTTTTTCACACACTTCCTTTTCAAATATGTTATTGTTTTTAGGTAGCTAGTGTTTATAGGCATACACGTTGAAGGCCTAGGCACATATTTTAAAGATCATTTTTCATGGCACATGGCTGATGTACAACTGGTTTCGGTGGCACTTGTGTTAGATTTATAACGGACATGAAAATGAGTTCATGAGATATTCAGTATTCCATTATTTTCTTAGGTGTGTCTTACTGGTGATGTGCAGCAATGAATCAACAGTAAAATAGTGGCAGTGAGCTCTGTGGTATGTGAGCATCTCTCTTTTTCTACAAGGTAATTTATCCAGCCATAATCCATCTGATCTGCTCCTCAGCCTAAAAAGGCCCTTATAAATCCTGGGTCACATGACAACATGGAGTCTGCTAGCCTTTTACTTCATTGTTATCATATATGTATGTATGTATGTATGTATGTATGTATGTATGTGTATACTTTTATAAAACACCACTAGGTTACGCAGCGCTGTACAGTCTATCAATACAATTATAATACAGACAAGGGAAAGCGCATAACAAAGAACAAGGGAAGTAAATTACAAGCATATAATCAAGAAAATACATCACTCTAAGTACCAGGCCATGATTGAAACAAGAGGATGGGGGTCCCTGCCCCATAGAGCTTACAATCTAAATAGGAGGGAGACTTACATACACAGATAGGAGGGTAACAATTGCAGCAGCATAAACTGTTTGTTCATTAGGTTATAGGCGCCAATTAAATAAGGAAATATGTGAACCCAAAGTGATAATGGAGTGTCAGATCAGCTAGTCTATACACATCAAAGTTACTACTATAGATAGCAGCAATAGACCCATGATAATGGAATGTATAGGGTAAGAGTGTGAACTAACTTGCATTTAAAAAAATAATAAAGTGTGTGAGAGGCTTAGGGCGAGATTTAATAAAGTCGGAAAGACCGCTACCGGTCTTTCCGACATTCTCGCAGGAGGTGATCCTCCCGGGGCAATCTCGTTTTCCAGATTATGGAAATCTGTGTTTTTCGATTTCCCTAATCTGGAAATCGGGTATTTGTACTGAAAATTTCCATAGCCATACAAATTATGGCTACTTTTCGGTGCAAATACCCGATTTCCAGATTATGGAAATCAAAAAATACCGATCTCCATAATCTGGAAAACAAATCTTGGCAAATTTAAGCCCGAAAAGACTCGAATCGAGTCTTTTCGGGCTTAATAAATTTTGCCCTTACTGTGCATTTTGTATAGGGCACACTTCTTTCAGATAGCCACTAGATGGGGAACTTATCACATAAATAAATTGTGGGAAGCTAAAGTTTACTGCCTGTATCAACATAGTTTTTAATTTATTTTGCTTGACTCTTCTATATCACTATCTCTCACAGAGATCATTTGAATTCATTGAATAGTTTTATTCAGTTTTCTTATGTAATTTATTTAAATATTACATTTCTATTTATAATTTTGGTGATGATCTTTAACACCAGCTCCTTGAGGAAAGCTTGAATAAAGTATCATGTATTCTGACTAATCAGAGCAAAAGTCAAAACTCTAGAAATTCCAGGGTGTGTTTAAAAACTGCCAGTTTCTAACATACAACGGGGCAAATGTATTTGTGAGTAAAATGATTAAAGTTTAGTAATCTTGTATTTTACAAAGATAACACAAACAAGGTTGCATCAGTTTTTTACTGTAAATAACACATGGAAATGTAAACGAATGTTTTTCACAGAGAAGCATTACATTTACTAGTTATAATAGGCCTTAAATGATCTGCTTTACACAAACTGATTTTTGCAACAACAACAAAAAAAATAAATAATACACAATAGCTGCAAAAATGGATGCAAAGCCCCTTGGCATAAATGGACAATATGGTAAAAAAATGACTTTACCATTGTATACGTTAATGCCAGTAGATTAATTTCTCCCGCACCGTGCTTATTTTAAATGAGCCACAACAGTGGGAAAATGCACAGCTTTATTTTACATGAACCTCAGCGTACAGAGCACTAACCACAGTTGCTATGTTGTGGTCATGTGTTCCTTTAATGTTCGATCCAAGCACTTCTTTCCAGAGCCCTTCCACCCATAATTAGCAGTTTCACATGATAAAAAAAGAAGGTGTGAGTGTCTAGGCCCAGTCAATAAATAGCTGCAAGTGAAAACAGAATGATAGCTTCTTTACACATTCAGCTTATAAGTATGTAAAAAGTCTCTAGAAATACAGTCCTAATGGCATTATTATTCATTCTCTTGGCTGAAAGCTTTAGGGGCCATATTTATTAAAGTATAAAGTGTCCTATAGATTGTGAATTCACAGGAATGTACCCTTTCTCCACCAAAAATCCTTATTTTCTGCAATGTGGCAAGCCCAGTGCACATACACAGATACTTTGTGTATTCAGCAAGCAGCAGTCAGTTATAGTCGCAAATCCGACAAGGCATACTGCTCTGAATTCACCCGTTTGACTTTGTCACATCAGAGTGGAGAATTGGGGGGTGGATGGCCGGACTCCGGTGTGGCATAAGGTGACTCATCAAAAGTGACAGTGGTGACTGTGAATAAATTAGTCTACAACTTATTTTAATAGTATTTATTACTATTTATTATTTTGTTGCATGGGCGCAAAAACAACTTTTGCTGGTTATGTACCTGTCCAAACGCAGTAACAATAAATCGAATCTAATCTAAAACTAAACTTGAACTAGGGACAAGGTGACATAGAAATAGATGTATTATTTACTTATATACAGTTAGTGGGATATTGTGAGGATGAAGTCACTGTACTTCACTGGGAGAATTTACATCACTCCTCATGACTTCACATCCTACTTCTATTCAACTGACTTCGCCATGCTACGCATGGGACTGCGTCTGTAGCAGGTTGCTTGTTCAATAAATCTATCCTCAATGTCATAAATAAGGAGATGTGAATTTGTGACTATTTTGGTGATGTGACTCGAATTGTAGCGAAATGTATTCGACAGTTGAATTTATCTTTTAGTCAATAAGGCCCTAAGTGCGAAACATGAGCTAGGAATTGTGTGACACTGAAATTAATGTAAAAATCAATTGATGTAATTTATGCAACTATTCTTCTGAGCCAGTACTGGGAACCCAAACATGACAAAATGGTGGTGTAATTATCCTTTCTTATATTAATATGTACATACTGCCAGTATACAGAAATCACATAAAAAAGAGAAGGTTATTGTGACCTGGTCTCCTTTAAACAATTCATGCAAAGATGACACCACTTTCTTACATAATGCCTATTCATGATGAATTCATAATAAAATACACCACTGCTACGATTCACCTGTCTATGCTCAGAAAGTACTGCACAAGTATATGCTCAATTGCTGAGTGAGTGCTCTGTTTAGTGACTATGCACAATTGACTTCATTACCATACCAGCGAATTGTCATGTGGTGAATTCAAGGTCGTCCTCTGAATGGTTCTCAGATCTAGTTACTTTTATTCAAAGCCAAAATGTATTATTTTTTTGTTACATTGCTGCTGTTATTCCCAGAATTCCCTGTCTACTAGGTCTAGGTGCCCCCTTTATTTATAAGCACACTGATTAATATTAATTTTTAAGGCACAGACAGATTAGGGGTTATTGGAAAAAGTCTGAATTGCTGTGTAAAGGTATGAATTCGCCAGCTAAAGACAGTCACAATAGACTGCTACTGTCGCCATAGCGACTTTGCTATGGGAAGATTGTCGCGACTGTCGCAGTCGCGACTTTAAAATTGTCTCAGTTGTTGATTTGCTATGGGAATTCACTGTTTGAGAATTCGACAGTCGAATTCTCACTTTAGTCAATAACCCCCATTGTGTATATCACTTTCAGTAATGAGCCCTGATTACTTGCACTGAGTGTGGCAACTTGCAATGTATGACTCTGTAGCAGTTATAATGAAATAAATGTCAGCGCTGCACTGATCTGCTGTGGTACCAGGAGATCCTCCTCCACCAAAAAATGGGGTTGGTGAAATGATAGAAACTTAACTGATCCTTTAGTCTCAGATAGTATCTAGCCCCAGTCCAACAATGACTACAACAGAATAACTAATTTAGGCCTAACCTTTTTAGCTAGCTCACCATGCTTTTTATAAAGGGGGTGTTTATATATATTTTTTCATTCCTAAATAGCAAATGTTTTAACTCACTGCATCTATATTATTGTATTGATATTGTGTTGTATTTATATAGCACTGATATCTTATGCAGCGCTTTACAGAGATTCATGATTCACTTAAGTCCTTACCCCATAGAGCTTACAATCTAGTTCAGTCACACACACAGTTGTATGTGTTTTTGGATTGTGGGAGGAAACCCACGCAGGTGCTGGCAGAGCATACAAACTCCATGCAGATGAAAGTCCTAGGTGGAATTGAACCCAGAGCCTCAGCTCTGTTAACCACTGAGCCATTGCACTGCCTGCGCATTTTGGTATATATTTCTACAGTGATGATTTGTTGCAAGACTGTTACAAAGAAAGTTTAACAAACAGTAATTGCCATCCTAGTCTTGACTGGACATATTTAAATCTTCTTTCTAGTTCTAATTTTATAGATAGTTTTATATAGTCTCCCCTCTGCTTTGGTGCCCATAATGCCTGTCTGGATTCTACATTTGTTTATTTTTTTGTGTGTGTACACAAATTTATAGCCAGGCAATGATTATCCATACATTCAAAGCACATCCAATAAATAGTGAATTCCTGAAAAATGCAATAATTACAAGATGGAATTGTATATGGATAATACAACATTCTTAGGGCAAATGTTAATAAACTCGAAAAGACTCGATTTCGCCTTTTCAAGTTTATTAACACGAGCTACTCCCGTGAGATTTCCCTATGAGATTATCCCGCGGGTTTATTGCGTTAGTTTTACGATCCAATGTTTCGAATTGAATTTTTCGATGGAAAGGTAGCCACACTAGCCAATAGTACAGATGGCTTCCTTTCCATCGAAAAATCAGATTGTAAAACTTGCGCGATAAACCCACGGGATAATCTCGCGGGAATAAACTCAAAAAGACGAAATCGAGTCTTTTCAAGTTTATTAAGTTTCGCCCTTAGGCTCAAAAAAAAAAAAGATAAAGAGCCTAAGAGGGCACCCATTGTTATTACAAGTGGTGCGACACTAGGGGGAGCACTTTATTCAGAGTGACAAAAAATGTACTGTTACATGGGCAGAAAATATACCCTCATGCAGAGACCGTATAATATTATTGAATAGAGGAAGTGGGATAAAGAAAGCGGTGGTAATTGGAGGGTATTTGTGTTTTGGCACTTGTCCACTTGTGCCCATTTACTTTAGTTACACCACTGCCTATTGCTTGTTGACTGGTCTTTTTCAATACTGCACCATGTACTGAATCTATGACAAGCTCTGCATTGACATTAAATTGTACCAATAATGATAGTTTACCTGCACTGTTTCTAAGACCCTCATAACTGAAACAGATACTTTTTGCTACCGAAGTGCTTGATGTACCTTCTGCTCTGCATGGAAAGCCACTAGAGACTAAGGGGGTTATTGACTAAAGTGAGAATTCAACTGTTGGAATGAATTCTCATCACTGCAGGGTGACTATGCCCCGATTCTCTACTCCTTATTCACTAAACAGCGGATTCGCATAATAAAGTTGTGACCGCGTCAGACTTCCCCTAGTGAATTCGCGACCGCGTCAGTAACCATCTATTGTGTAGTGTGCGACAATCGTTAGCTGGCGAATTCGCCACATCGCACAGTTTGCCGAATACCCGAATATGGGGATGTGGCGAATTCACACCTTTACGTTACAATTCAGACTGTAGTCAATAACACCCCATGTGTTTGTTTTAAGGTTAAGTGGGGCAGAGTTGATAGTGGACTATGTAGCCTGGCAGCAAAAAATATATAAAAAATATAGAAATATATATATGACTTGAACCTAGGGGGCACTGTTTCATTGAGTCCATGGAAACGGTGTCACTGTAGCTCAGCAAAGTGAGCTGTGTGTGGCAGTTTTCATGTATATTAATAAATAGGAAAGTAAGGATTCTGTGCGAGTCATGTCCAGATGTTTAACTGAACATTAAAGTAAAAGGAGAAAGTAAAAAGCGCTTAAAAATAAGCTGTATTTAAAGTCTATAATTCAGGCCTGGTACAACAAACAGTATTCTGGGGAAGTTACTGATTTTACTGATTTACTGAAGGTTGCTGGCACCCATTAAAGATATGCTGGAACCTCAAACTAAACAGAGTATTTGTCCAGATATTATTAACATCCTGTGCCTTCCTGGTAGTTCTGGGCTTACTTATTTGTTTGGCTTGGCAAGCGCGCTGTGGGCTAAACATGCATTTCCGCATTGTGTTGATTTTGAGTGATTGGAGGGTAACACAATTAGCTTCTCCAAGCGAGCGGGCGAGTGTGTTCTAGATTCAGTTGATGCTCTGTAGGTGCATTTCATAGATATTACATTTCCTGTTCCTTTGCATCCCCCTCCTTTTCCTATCTGTGAGCAGTGGAATGTTTGATGTTACAGTAAATTAAAAAGTTGGATGATATTTGTCTGCTCTCTGGTTTCAGTAAATGCAGAGCAATAATTAGCAAACAGAATCAGGCGTTGCTGCCAGGACGTCTGTTTCTACTTTTCTGTTAGAGATCCGTTTGATTTTTCTTTCCCTCAGCCTCCTGTCGTGGCTGGTGAAAATGAATGTGTTTGTCTTATTTAAAGGTGCCCTGCTTTTAACCCTACAGTTCCTTTCAGCCGCAGTCTCCCCCCTCTACACTGCTTATTAGCAATGGAGAGCATAAATGAAAAGCAGCTAAACATATGCACACTCTGTACTTATTTGCTTTTTTTTCTGGGTTATCATACAATGAAGAGATGCTTAATGTATTCATAATGTCACAGAAACAGTTGTCTATCCAGATATCCATTACATACATGATTACAACAAGCAATGCGGACCAAGTCTATCATGCCATGCAAAAGGTGTAGGGGTTATGGCCAGTGTAGACTTGAAAGAGGAGTATAAGCTAATTTTTTTTAAAAATATGGAATATTTAGAGGTTTGGAACTACTAAGAGGATCAGACTCTGCTGTTAAAGGGATTATAGGGGCATATTTTGAAATCCCTGATGAGAGTAATTACTATTATTGGGCATTTTGTGATAGTATTTACACATTTTCAACACTTTAACTTCTGTCAATGGATTAAACGGTAATTTTAATGGTAAGAAACATAAGAAAAATGAGGTGAAAAAATGTAACAAAAAGCATTGTTGCAAAATATTGTTTACTGTTATTGGGAATTGATGAATTTGACACTTAAACTCAAAAAAATTGTTTTTGCTATTTCATGATTTATTTAAGAACGGTCTGTTTTTAAGCTGTTCAGTTTTCAAGCAAATGCTGCACTCCTGTGAAAAGATAACATTTTTCTGAGTCGGGGCTTAGGACGTAGGAGGAGCAAAAATCAGAGTTATATAGTGGCCTAGTGAAAAAGAGAGGTACTCTGCAGTGTATATCTCAGAAAGAATAAGTGAAATCAAGGCATCACTGTAATCATTTAAGCTGGCTTCACACGAGCGTATGATGCGCAGCACATCATACGCTCGTGTGATGAGGAAAAAAGCCGCGTCGTGCAGTCCTATGGATCTTCCTTGTTCCGGCCACATGACTGCGTGCACGCAAGAACGCCGGCCGTACGCTGGCCATCGCAATTTTACTAGCGTACGGCCGGAGCAAGGAAGATCTATGGGACTCGAAGCGCGGCGTCTTTCAGGCTGCGTTTCATGAGCTGCGCATCATACGCTTGTGTGAATCCAGCCTTAAGTATGAATAGTGAGCCCTGCAAAAACAGAAGGCAGTTTTCCATAGTTTCCCTTTAATGTAGGTAAATCCATATTCTACACCCCTCGGAAGATCCTGCTGTGGTTCTTCCTTCTCCCCAAAACCTGGTAGGAATGTACTGTAGTTATTTCTCTAGCACACCCAGAGGATAGTTAACATATATTACTGCTCATTTATTGATACTGTAATATTCCACATGACCAGTAAAGAGCCAGAAGATAGCCATTTACCCTGCATATCTATAGGCAGAAGTAATGATTTTGAAACCAGCTGTGACATATTTTTTTTATGTTTTTATTCGGATGCAATTTAACATCATTCATTTAACATTTTTTTCTTTATAATTGGATCCTATAGCATCATTCAGTATGCAACTGAAATGCATTTGGAGTTGGACAACTGTAAACACACAAACAGTGTAAAACCGTCTAAAAGAAAAAAAAATGGGTTTGGATTCTCTACAACAAAAGCCTTGGGATGAAACAGAATTGAAAATTTGTTGCAAGTTTACATATTTACAAAACTCGCAGTTATCCTAAGTTTGTTCTATTGATGGAATAGATTTATATAGAGTTTTCATGTCTTTGCAGAAATCAAAAAGCACGTTTTTAAATTAGCTCTTTATGTAAATGTAGCCAAGACTGGGCTTCCTAAATGTAATTGGTGTATCTACTGTGATAAACATTAGGGGATGAAAGTCAAAACCTATTTTGTGAATTTGGAAAGAAACAAAATGAAACATTTTTTTTTTTCTGTATATAGTTTTTCATTTTCCTGGAATTTCCTTGACTGGACTGACAGAAGCCAATAGTTGGAAAACTAATCCAAAAGGACTTTAAACAAGAAAAATGCTGATTTTGAGATAGATAATTAACCAAGAAAAATTGTTTTAGCCTTTACTTACTCTTACAAAATTGTTTAATTTCATTTTTTTTTTTAAATGTATTTTTCCTATATTTAAAAAAAAATTGTAAGGAAACTCACACAATTGTGATTGATGATGAATTTCTAAAATTATCTTAAGTGCATGATCCTGGGTATGTCAAACACTTATGAACTACAACTCCCAAAATCCTTGTGAGTGATGCTTAGATTTAAGACTAACGGCAGCTGGACGGTCATGTGTTTAACATTTCTGTTTTGAAACATGCATGAATTATTCTTTTCCCCGACTTGTATTGGGAGGTTGGATTTTAATTGAACCTTGTAATTGTAAGCATACATTACTTTGCTGTGTGCTGCATTCATGAATTACCCTAGGCTGCTGAAAGACCACATTATGTATCTTGGATTCCATCATTATTTAGAAATGTTTTCATTCTTTGCTCTTAAAACGACCAACATGCTTTTGTAAAAACACTGTACTATCTATGGGATAATTCTATTTCCATTAACGATCAGTGCAGGTTAATGGACACACACTGTTAGTACCTTCCTTTCATCCTTGCACCCTTATTGGGTTTGTAACAGAACATAGTCTGGGCTGGGGACTTCCCTTACACTCCCTATGTAGGTATGTATGTATAATTGTATTTATAAAGTGCCACAAATTTACACAGCGCTGTACAATTCAGCAATACAAATATAATACAGACATGGGAAAAGTGCATAACACAATACAAGTGAGTACCTTACAAGCATAAAAACACTTTGTGTCAGGTTGTTATTGACACAAGAGGTTGGAGGTCCCTGCCCCATAGAGCTTATAGTCTAAGTGAAGTCCTTAATGACTTCTTTCTACTGTCCATTTTTTTCCCATGAAAACCATGTTTTCCTGATAAGTTAACAGCTGTGGTTTACAGTTTAATTTCCACCTTATGTTCATGTGCCTGCATCTAGCTACTCCCAGTGTTTCAGCAAATGCCATACAAGTGCTCCCTGGAGGGCCACAATCTGTGAGTGTGGCCATCATAGCCCAAATTTCCTTGTCGAGACCTCTGGTAAAGGCTGGGATGTTCATTAAATTGCACCCAGGAAGAGAACACTAGCCTCCATTGACTCAGTGAATCTACAGTATTCAAGTTGTGCTAAATTACAACTTTATTTTGTGAATGCCTTGTTTTCTGTTTCAGTAAAATACAAGGAATAAATGATTGAGCTGAATGTTAAACTGAATGCTGTTACAGTGGTACAGTTAAGGCAAGGTAAGCTTTGTCCTGCTTGTGAGATCTTGCCACCCACATTATTTTACATATTTCTAAGCAAGAAAAATCATCTAAAGATTTGACTCTGATTCCTTTATTCTCACATTTAAACTGTACTCGTATGGAATACACAGAACAGCAACCTCATTTAGTGAGTCACGGTACAACAGTAATAGAATGAGACCCAGAGATAGGAAACTAAGAAGTCTGGGATCACCTCTGCAGATTTCCAAAGAGCCCAGCAACTCCTGGGGCGGTATTTAATGAAGTCGGAAAGACCGGTACCGGTCTTTCCGACTTTACTGCGGTCCCGATTTCCATATTATGGAAATCAGTATTTTTCGATTTCCATAATCTGGAAATCAGGTACTTGCACCGAAAAAATCCGTAGCCATTTTAATCAATGGCTACGGATCGGTACAAATACCCGATTTCCATAGTATGGAAATCGAGAAACACCGATTTCCATATTATGGAAATCGGGACTGCACTTATTAAGCCTGAAAAGACTCCGATGGAGTCTTTTCGGGCTTAATAAATACCGCCCCTGGTGTTCAGAGACACCCTTTTGGGGTCCGTACTTTTTGCTACAAGAGCAGCTAGGATCGAACACCCACAGCAACAATAGTGATCCATAGGCAGGGTAATGGAACAGAACAGAACATAAACTGGACAGGTTAATAAACAGACAAGAATAGTACAAGGGAAAGAACAAGGTGAAAACACAAATTAGATAAGAACGGAGATACCACAAGAAAACAGGGAACAGGAAGGAACAGAGCAGGGAATACTAAGCAAAAACAGAAACAGACAAACAAGAGGCACAAACGCAAACAAAAGAGAATAGTAGCCATGACAACAAATCCGAGAATAAGACAAGACAAGGTCAAAGAAAAATCCAGGTCAGGGCTGGCAGAAAGGTACAAGGTTGAGGTCAGGCAAGCAAATAACAACAAGGCTTTGGCAGGAAGCAGGATACGTGAGACCATCTTGGGCAGGGAACACAGGAAGGGAGGATCCTTATATAGGCTGGTGATTATCTAACAGGCAGCACCTGTGCTAACTCAGAACAGGTGTGTAGCCAGTCAGTTCAGCACTAGCCCAGCGGATAGCTGGAACACCGCTATTATATATATAATATATATATATATATATATATATATATATATATATATATATATATATATATGTATATAATGATGAATCTCTGTAAAGCGCTGCGTAATATATCAGCGCTATATAAATACAATCCCAAAAATAAATATTACAGCCCACAAATTCCACTGCCTGAATAGCTCAGAGCCAAGACCAGAGAAGCAGGCTGCTAGTTCGAATCCAGGCAGAGGACAACGGGCAGATGCATGATATAGTGGTGCCAAGACTGTTTCTGAAATTTAGGGGCATTTGTTTTTTTCCATTTCTTTAATTGAACTAATCCAATGCTTCATAGTGCATGATCCATGTGTACCAACCCAACCCCTGCCTATGAAAGTGAGACTAAAATTACTTCCCTGCATCCTCAGTTGATCATATGGTTAGTTGCAGCACAAGCACATGGGCTGCTGATTGCCTTTGTCTCTTATAATTACTGGCGGCAAAAAGGTATGTATGGCTCCACTATACAGTTGCTTATCACTGAAGCTCAGAAAGCACTGTATAGAGTATGCAAAGACTCTGAAGCCCATCCGTGCGTCCACCAGCCATGCAGCAAATAGGGATAGGCACACCTTACTAATGTGCTTCTCCATGCCCCTCCATTACCTGTGCCTTTTAGTGGCACAAACCTCACAAAACATATTTAAATACTACAGTCTTTTTCTCTGTTTTGTTGGTGGGACTGTGCACACACAGATGTGTGTCATGTTGTAAGCTTCTATATGTTGTGACACTAACATGTGCCTGTGTTTGTACAAACCAATTAAGAACAAAGGAAAATAAACGTTTATGCGGCTGCCTTACATTTGAAGGGTGGTGGAAGATTTTTACATTTTGCCCTGGGAGCCCAAATGTTTAGAAGCAGCCCTGAGTGGTAATTAATTAGGACTGTCCCAACAATAAGTGGGACCTAAGTCCAACATAAAATAAATATGCAGTTTGACTGTAAATACAGCTCTCTCATTTCAGGTCAGATTAATATGAGGAGATTCTTAGAACGGCTAAAACTGACCTCGGTGGTTAAGAATAATTGCTCTGGATGCTATATCTGGATCATGTGCTTTAACTGGTTGAATATTTTTATTTATAATAGTTTTTACCTATTGTAATATCTGTGATAGTGTCTGAAGATAATGAAGCAGCTGGCAGAGTTTATTATTATTAATGAAGCATGGCTAGTGGCTATTGATGAGGCTTTGCCAGATTTGGTACCTAAAGTGATTGCTCTTGAGCTAGTTCTGGTAGGAATATTTGCATATGCTATGTACTAAAATATTGAGTACAACACAGTGAAGGAGATGGGGTAAGTGATATCATGTAAGGACCATATTTGAATGAATTTGAAGGTCATCATAACACAGGAGGTTTAGGTATTATAATCATCTTGGGGCCCAACTGGACAAATATTATGTATTATTCCAACAAAGAAAACAATATGAATACATGGATTTTCATTTTACACTGGCCCCCATAGTTCTTTAGACCAATGGCTCTGTTTGTCAGGCCTGCTTTAATGGTATATTGCATGCAGTGAAAACATTGTACATAATTAATATTTATTGACAATACATTTTATAAGATTGGGTCGAAAGTCCTTTCTTAATGCAGTTCTGCTAAAATTAGCGTTCTTTTGTGTGAGAGATGGCAGAGTTGTGCACATTCAGTCAGCACATGAAATCTTTTATATTTTATCTTTTACTAATGTACATATCATCTGTATAAGGTCTCTTGTAATTAGTGGATAGTATTCCTTAGTAAATGTAAATATCAGTGTGTTCAATGGAACGACCAACTAGCTGTTTACTCATGTCTATTGCAGCACAATGTAACACTGCCTATCATTAGCTCATTTGTGGCTTCTAACACAAAGCTAGAAAATCCTGTAAGCACTGTAATATAAATAGATTCCTGCCCCCCAAAACACAAAATTATAGGTATTCCATATGTGAATTCCTCTAAAGCTGGCCTTCTGCCAAACTGTTATAGTTTATACTCTAGTAGTTAGCAGAAAAACATCTAATTTTATTGCTACTAGCTGTATGGAAGTCAGCAAGCTTTAGAAGTATGTATGTGTGTGGGGGTGGGGTTACCACATAATTCCTTCATACTAATATTGCAGTAAAATCAGCATGCGCTTTAAACACTGCTCAGTGACCCAGTTATCACTTATTATTTTGTAATTATTTTATTTGAACATTTCTCTATAACCTACATAAAATACTGGGGAGCTCAATTGTGCAACAGTGCTCATGCACAGACATTTGTAATGAATCTGATGCACAGTCTAACTATTAATTTGTAGAGTCATCACACATGCCCATGACATCAAGAGAAGGTCAGTGGCTAATAACAAAAACAGTATCTCCACCATCAAATTAAAGTTTAAAGCAGTGGTGACTTGGAACACACTTGTACTGCCACTGCTGAGAACTTTAAAGTCCACACTCATTCTATTAAGGGTTAACCTTTAGGGGGGAATCCTGAAATACTCACTGATGTGGTCCTTCACATGGGTTTCAAACTAGTCCAGGTAAATTGGCTGCACATAGATAAATGTTGAAGTTGATGGGTTGCATTCAATAATCTTTGCCTTCCCCCACCAAACACCACTTCTTATCCAGTGCACAGTGCTCGAGGTAAGGAAGCAGTCTAAGGGAGAAGCAGACCGATCTCTCCTTTTCCTAGGATGTCTATGGAACTCTGGTGCCCCGTGGCCTGCAAATGACAGCCTTTGGGGCCTGGAGGCTACACTTGTGAACCCTCCTGCTCTTTTTGAGGAATTCTTACAAGATGATACTCACGTACTTTATTTTAAACCTTACGCTGAGAATGTGCTGGCCAGTGATAGAGCATTAGCTGATATTGTATCGTGATATGAACTATAATAAATCTGTGCATATAATACTGTAGAATATTTGTTAATTTGCATTATTTGAACTCTACTTTAGACTGGATTAATGGGGGCATATTGAAATCAGACACAAGTAATGTAGTTGAAGAAGGTCATTGACCTTTGTAGCAAGTGGGCACCAAACAAAGTTTAAACAAAAAATAATTAAAGAACTCCTTATAATTGGGATGGAAACCCTAGCAGTTGAGCTGTCTAGATCAGCTGTGCTTATAGGATTTGACTGTGTTCTTACAGAGTGGGGGGTATGAGTGATTACATTCCAGCTAATTGTGGTTGGTATTCCTTGGTGCAATTACAAATCCCAACCTCTCCTATTAGCTCACCAATCAAAGAAAAGTTTTTTTGCAGGATATTGTAATCCTTCTCATCTTCACTTCACTAAGGCTTCTCTTGTTCATTGGAATGTGATCACAGCCTAGATTGGATTGGCCCATTATGGTGCTATAGGGGGGGGGTAGGACACAGATGTTTCTCAATGAACATCTGCAACAAACTAGAAGTTTCCCTCCCTCCTTCTCTAATTCTATTTTGTGGATAGTTGTTACAGTTTAATTCTCCCCAACCTGTTGAGAAGCAATCAGGGTAGTAAGATCATCTCAGATGATGTAAGCCCCTCTTCATTACAGCCTACAGACCACCTCTGTAGCTGAGCGTGTCTCATCCTCATGGTTATGAGATCAGGGACTAATGAGAAATCCAGAGCTGCCCACACACAAGCACACGTGTGTTATGGGGCACCAGCAGACCAATGTTCAGGACTAGAACATAAGAGAATTATTTTTTAACCCATTTACACAGAGAAGTGAAAACATAACAAAGGCATGTTTAAAATTTCAGTCGTGGAGTCTCACAAGCCAGCATGCTAAGGTCAAAATCCACCGACACAAATGGTTTTATATATCACTTGTGTGTTGTCTATTATTAGATAGAGGATCTAAAATGTCAGAATTAAAAACTTTGATTTTGAGGATAAATCTCATGGTTTGCAAACTGTGCTTTTGTATAAACATTCACATAAATTCAGTCCACGTTCCAGCTGCCGTAAACCCAATCCTTTGCTATGAACTCAAGATTTTCACAGTTTTTAAGTCTGTGACTCCTGAAAAACATTCAGGGTAAATACAGTGACAGATCTCGGGGCAGTCAATACAGACAGCCACCTTGGGTGCCATCATAAATGTACTTGGGTGTTCATGATCTCATATATTATTTGTTTTATTGGCGAGGACACTTTTTTACCACATTTGCTTTGATGCTAAAGAAATTTTTTTTGCTGCTGTAGAAATATATTGGGTCTCTACTGTGATCATATGTGAAGCAGAGAAAATCTCTGCAAATCAATGTGCTTCTCATCTATGCATCAGCGAATAGGATGAAAGGCTGTTTGTTTCAGTGATGATGTATTGTATGGGAATTGCATACACATATATTTACACTTGGAGGTGCTTACTTTAAACTTTTTTTTTTAATGAAGTATGAAGCTTTCTAACAATTTTGTTTAGTTGAAAGAACTAGTCCTGACTCTCTTAGATGGTTAAGGGCATCCCCATTGGCTGTCCAAGCCCACGGTTTGTGAAATGTTGAATTTATTTGATCGTTGTAATATTACTCTTACTCTTATAACGCTTACCATTGTAGTACTGAATTAAAAAACGTAAGCAAAGAATGCTGGTATATAATGTACAATCAACAAAAACTACCTAATTACACTCTTATGATACTTTTTACTGGGGAGAAGGCTAAGACTGTCATCCGATAAATACTGCAAAGTGTTCCCTAGTATGCATTTTCATTATTAAAACTCTATTATTTTCATAAGTTGATGGAAGCCATCAATATGAAAAATAGAGTTGGATTTTGCTTATTCTTATTATTGAGTTAAGACATGACAGTTTAATGCTGACTGGAGAGACACGGTCAGAGAAATTCGTCAACAGGGGCAATCAGTTACAGAGGTATAGTAACCAATCAGAAGTTGCCTTTTAAAATTCTGGTTTCTCTGTACCAGTAAATGATTGGTTGCTATGGGTTACTAGACCTCTAGAAAGATTGCCCCTGCTGATGAATTCCCCTGTATGTGAAACGCACTTTGGGCCTCATATATGAAATTGTTGTATGAACAGTGAATGAATGTTAAGTATATATGATCATGGGATTGTGGTCTCCAGTTTGCATACTCTGGTTACAGGAGGGATCATATGTAATTTATTATTTATATAAGGCATACAATGACTTGCATTTGATTGGCATCTTCAAAGCCATGCTTGCTATAATAATATAATTAGTTTGATAGTGGTACATTTACCTTCTATCTCACATCTGGATTTGGCATTTTATGCTCCCTTTCTCAACAAGGATTGCACTTGAGTAGCAATGCTTTCTGTATGAAAATGCCAATAACCTGTTCTAGGACTGCTGTAAAGTTTTTCTGTATAAAAACTGGAAGCATGAACAAGGCTGCCATCAGAGATCATGCCTCCCTCCCCCCGGCACAACTAGGCACCTCCCCCTATGCCCTGATACACATATATATTTTGTATTGGAAAAGTAAAGAGGTCTGAATTTATGCTGTGCAGTAAAAGGCACAAAAGCAGCTCCCCCTAACAAGTGCAAAAGAAAATGTATGTATGTATGTATGTATAATTTTATTTATAAAGCGCCACAAATTTATGCAGCGCTCTACAATTCCATAATACAAGTATAATACAGACATGGGAAAAGTGCATTACACAATACAAGTATAATATCACAAGGATACATCACTTTAAGTGCCGGGTTGTGGTTGACACAAGAGGATGGAGGT